>WNWK01001630.1:107500-262301 GCA_009830355.1 Cherax destructor | reverse complement strand
ACTATAGCACCTGTGTTGCCACCTAACGGACTTAGTTCAAGCTAGAGCTTAGTGCAGTGCACTCTGCTTCCCTTTCACTTTTGGTTAGACGCAGGTCAGGTCGCATCTCTTACTCTCTCCAGCCCTACAGCCTGGCGTGGGACTGACACTAAATTAACGTAAAGCTCATCTCCCTACCTCTTATGTCAGCCATGCTACTAAACACCAACAAACCAATGCAAACTTCCAACAGCTACAATAGAAAGGATATTTTTTTTTTTTTTACATTTTAAAATTTTATACTATATATTGTATTTTATATAAAGGTTATTAGGTAACATATTGAGCCTCATGCTCAGTAATATAAGATATATGATTAATATCGCAATTTACTTGGAAATTTAAATCTTTTCTCTCCTTATCGGAAGACGAGCTCTTAACTGATTATGGTGAATATTTGAATAGGGTATATTTTTATTCTATTAAAAGAAGCGCTAAAGCTCATCCTGAGGGACAAGATTGAGGACCCCAATGGAAATAAGACAGACAGTCTCGATGACGCACTGCCTTTCTTGGGTTATCCTGAGTGGCTAACCCACAGGGATTAAAAATCCGAACAAGATTAGATTTTGCCACCGAAGTGGCTAGTTTATTGTGCACTCCATATCAATCCTGTGGACGGTAGTGCAAGAGCATATGGATACACAAAAGGCCCAGGAACCCCAAAAGGGTTATCTACAGTTCACTTATCTGTTACAAGCAAATTTAGGAAATTTGCTTAGTATATCTGGTATTTTTTTTCCATTAATAAGATATCTTGACATGTCATATAAGTTATTATACTGTCTATCTCTATATTCCTCAATAAATAAATAAATAGATAAAAATAAATAAATAAATAGATAAATCTGTGTCTCCCAAACTGCCAGAAGTACTTGTAACCAAGCCTAAACCTGGCCACTACAACATCACACTGCCAGAAGTACTTGTAACCAAGCCTAAACCTGGCCACTACAACATCAATCAGTCTGTTCACATTGCAAGTTCAGATTCAGATTGTTTTATTTATCTGTAAAAATTACAATGTGTGGTTTACATTTATAAGACAATAATTACAAATATGGCCATTAGCATGCCTAGCATTCCTGGGCATGATAGGCATTTCGGGCAGACTAATACTAGTTCTTAATCTATATTACAGATTACAAATGAATACAAATTTCAAATGATTAAATAGATTTACAATAGTGAGGTAGTTCAGAATACTATTTAGATTGTAAAATTAGTAATGAGAATTTTTCGTCTTCGCATGTTACATAGCTTCGATTAAAGCTCCTATATTGGAGTATATCAGGCAAACTTAAGACTAGTTTGATATTTATTAGACGATAGCTATATTCGGGATTTTGTGTTTACTGTCCTTTGGGTCAGTGTTGGTGTAGATGAGGAGGATGTGTGTGTGTGTGTGTGTGCGTGAATCGGTGGATTTCATGTAGTATTTAGGTGATGGTGTGGTGTGTTAGTGAGATAAGATGTTTTTTTATGATAATGTTGAAAATGGTGGCTGAGTCTGCAGTTCTGAAGTTTTCAGGTAGGGAGTTCCAGTTTTTAGTCCCTTTAATGTGCATTGAACGTTTGTATAGATTTAACCGGACACGGGGAATGTCATAAAGATTTTTGTGTCTGGTATTGTGCCTATGGGTCCTGTCACAACTATCAAGAAAGCGTTTTAGTTCAGGGTTAATATTGGAATTTATGGTTCTGTACATGTAGGTTGCACAGTAGTAAGTGTGGATGTTCTGAACAGGAAGTAAATTTATCCCGTTCACCTAGCAACCAAGTAGGTCCTGGGTGTTAGTCAACAGGTGTGGGTCGCATCCTGGGGGACAAGATTTAGGACCCCAATGGAAATAAGACAGACAGTCCTCGATGACGCACTACCTTTCTTGGGCTATCCTGAGTGGCTAACCCTCAGGGATTAAAAATCCGAACAAGATTAGATTATGCCATCGAAGTCGCTAGTTTATTGTGCACCCCATATCCATCCTGTGGACGGTAGCGCAAGAGCATATGGATACACAGAAGGCCCAGGAAATAGGTCCCAAAAGGGTTAACAGGTGTACAAAGGTGTTGCCTGGGATTGGATTGCATGATAATTCTTACTGCGGCTTTTTGTTGAGTTAATATTGGTTTTAGGTAAGTTGTTGCTGTTGATCCCCAAGCACATATGGCATAGGTGAGGTAGAGATAGATGAGTGAATAGTATATATAGTGTGAGTAGGGATTATTGCGGTTCATAGTAACGTATCTTAGAGAGGATCCTAACCGTTTTGGATACTGAAATTCAGGTTGCTCTCAAGGTGTAGGCCCAGGAATTTGCCCTCATTGTGTTTAGCAATAGGAGTGTTGTCAATCATTATGTTCAGTTGTGCAACACCTGTTCTGTTACCAAACAAAATGTAGAAGGTTTTGTCAGTGTTAAGTGTAAGTTTGTTGGCTGTCATCCAGGTTGATATTTTTACTAGCTCTTCATTAACAATGGTGTTGAGTGAAGCAAGATTTGCGTGGGAGATGACATAAGTCGTATCATCAGCAAAGAGAATCGGTTTCAAGTGTTGAGATACGTTGGGAAGATCATTGATGTATAAGAGGAAGATTAGGTGACCAAGGACACTTCCCTGTGGCACTCCAGTATCAAGTGGTCGTGTAGATGAGGAGGTTGTGTCTTTAATGGTGACGTATTGATACCTGTTGATCCATAAACATACTTATCTACGTTCATGTTATCATAGTGGGTTATAGATCTACTCAGAGATCTAACTGCGGGAGATTCGTCTGTAAAAACTTGCATTTGTGGACACAGTGGTGCCTATGCTAACCTTCCTATGGTGTAGAAATATACCTAGTTGGATGAATCTTATTGAAGCTAGCTGGCCTAGTGGCTTACGCGACGGTCTAGAGTTTTGAGACTCTGACCGCGGGTTCGAACCCCACCCGTGGTATGGTTTGGTTATACTTTAATTTTCGTTCTCTGTAGTCTTCAGACACAGAAAACGGATTATCTCTACTGGGAATCGTAAACAAAATGTGAATTATGAGAGTTTTTTTTTTAAATAATAATAATAATAATAATAATAATAATAATAATAATAATAATAATAATAATAATAATAATAAAAATAATAATAATAATAATAATAATAATAATAATAATAATAATAATAATAATAATAATAATAATAATAATAATAATAATAATAATAATAATAATTTATTTCTACAAGTACATAATATCTCTAGTAGTTAGACTGTTGGGTTTAGTCCTGACTCTTTCTCTTCTACTTCAGCTCTTCCTCTCACCGGCTATTCTTCTTCTGTCCCCACTTCCCTCGCCCCTGGTGGGTCCTTACCTGAGAGTCTGAACTAACTAACTAACTACATGTACACGGTATATGTGGGGAATTGTGAGACTACCTGTATGGACTTCACCGCCACTTACAAACAGATAATCTCAACGGGAGGTGACAGACTAATATTTGGACTGTATATTTTAGTATTGGACTGATTAGAAAGAAAGAGAAGAGAGTACACAATTTATTTAAACCATCACTCACCCGTTATCAGTGATAGACATTGGAGATCATTGACGATACTACAGAACGTACTTATATTAATTATAACCTCCCTACCGGCCGGCAACAGACTGTCATAACTAGGAGTTGCTTCCTCTGTTCGTGCTCCCTCGCGTCGATCTCGTGGTCTTGCTAGTTAGCGATTATTATATACATATACAAATACAATTTTATTTCTTTGCTCGTGTACATGGGTTTACATTACAATCATAAATTGAGGTGCAAGGAGAGCCTCTGGCATGCCTTGGCATTAGGGGCAGCTTAGTCTAATGGCTTATAGACTATGAACATAATATTGGAGTAATTGAGTGAGTTTGAATTGGTAGATCAGTCAGATTATGATATGATGATAATACATTGTTCATTACAAAATGATGATAGACATTGTAACTAGTGTTTAGTAGGATGGAACATAATAGCAAAAGTTAAATTATCTTAATGAAAATAACATTGAGCATTTTGAGAGTAATTTACAGTTTGAGTATTTAGTTTAGGGTGGGTAGGTGGTTTTTGAGAAGAGACTTAAATTGATTTTCAGACAAGACGATGATGTTGAATTCGTTGTCCCGATGAGACAAGAGAATGTTGATTCCCTTGATCTCTTTACAGTCCGCGGGACTGGACTAGTAAATTAACATGTGGTTGATCGGGAAGTAGCGACTCGTATCATTTCGCGTATATCTTTCATTTCCGTTTATTCATGCAACTTCATTCACTGTTCACACGACGATTTAATGTCTCACTGATTTACACTCTTTATTGATCATTTCTTTAAAGCTCGAAGTAGATGGATCGAGATGAAAATGATAACCTGTTACCATTCCATCATGGCAGCCCCGGGTAGCGTCCCTTCACCTGGCAACACCCGATGTATTTATTTCCCCTCCAATTCCTTATCAAGCTGATTCACTGGACTTTCACATCCCACAATGTTCACCGATACTTGTTCACATCATTTCCACCATTAAAGTCACCCAGAATCAGGGTTTCGACTTCACCATGTTGAGTAATCACACCACCTGAGTCACTGTGGAGGCAGGAACCATACATAGTTTTAAGACGAAGTATGATAAAGCTCATGGAGCAGGGAGAGCAGAGACCCAGTAGCGGACAGCAAAGAGGCGGGGCCAGGAGCTGAGTCTCGACCCCTGCAACCACAATTAGGTGAGTACAATTAGGTGAGTACTGTTAGGCCTACCATACAAGGATTCACTGTGCCGGTGTCATTCACTATTTAACTCATTATCACTCTATTACAGTGATTCCCGGACTTAATGTCCCCCATTTTACGCCTAACACACTCATAACACTTCCTAATTACGAAGTGGAGCCAACAATCATATTTGGCCAGCGAATCTGCCAAATACCAGACCCCATACTTGTCTGGGTACCCTATTCTATGACTGCCGCTCTGCCCTTGAATCCGCATCTCCTTCCACACTCCCTCTCCCCGTGCCTATTTAAAGGTTCTAATTTCATGCCCAGTTAAATGTTAAACACAACAACAACACATTAATGGTCTCTCGTCACATTGGAAAGTTTAACGAATATAATTTTCGGAAAATACCCAATATTTTCCACAGACATACTACTATATAAAAAGCCACTTGTTATGCAGAACATTTCGGCAATGACACGATTGCAAACGAATCATACCAAGGGCGAGGATTGAACTCGTAGCGAGTGAGTCATAAAACTCAAGGCCAGCTCATAAGTCACTGGGTCAGCTGGCTACTATAAGACTCAACCAACTAGATGCAATATCTAATTTACCACTGCTTTCTAAAATCTTCGAAAAATTAATTCATAGACAGATCTATTCCTACCTCGTCTCACACAACGTACTCAACCCCTGTCAGTTTGGATTCAGGACCAACAAGAGCACAAATGATGCCATTATACACATGCTAGAGTTAATATACACCGCACTTGAGAAGAAAGAAGTCCCACTGGGAATCTTCATTGATCTACGCAAAGCTTTTGATACAGTCGACCATGATTTACTGCTCACAAAATTAGCACACTATGATATAAGAGGGCACTCACTCAACTACCTAAAGTCATACCTTAGCAACAGAAGCCAATACGTGTACACAAATGGAGCGAAATCTTCCACACAACAAATTACAGTCTGAGTCCCTCAAGGAAGTGTACTGGGTCCACTCCTATTCCTCATTTACATCAATGACCTACCGAATGCATCACAACTACATAAACCCATATTATTTGCAGATGACACAACGTATGTCTTCTCTCACCCAAATCCAGTCATACTGACCAATACTGTTAATGCCGAATTACAGAAAATATCAGCATGGATGACGACTTATAAGCTTACTCTCAATACTGACAAGACCTACTTCATACAGTTTGGAAACAGAGCCACAAATGTTTCACTTAACATAACGCTCAATGGTTCACCCATCACAAAACTCACAGAGGGAAAATTCCTAGGAATCCTCATTGACAGTAGCCTTAAATTCCAAACACACATTCAACAAATTTCCAAGAAAATCAAAGACAGTAGGCATATTATCTAAGATACGCTACTATGTGCCTCAATCAGCTCTCCTTGCACTATATCACTCACTCATCTACCCTTATCTCACTTATAGAATCTGTGAAAGGGGATCAACAACATTAAATTACCTTAGACCACTCATAACCCAGCAAAAGGCTGCAGTCAGAATGATAACAAATTCCCACTCTAGACAGCATACTCCACCAATATTTAAAAGCCTAAAACTACTCTCCATAAAGAATATTCACATTTATTCTTGTGCTTGCTACATACATAGAACCCTACACTCTAATATAAACCCTCCGCTCAAAATTCTCCTCACCAACTTTAATAGGACCCATGACCACAACACAAGACACAGATCACTTTTTGATATACCCCGAGTCCATATCAACCTATGTAAACATTCTATGCACATAAAGGGCCCCAGAATCTGGAATTCATTACCAGTAAATACAAAAATAACCTTGTCTGAAAAACATTTTAAGACTCTTCTCAAAAACCACCTACTCACCCTAAACTAAATACTCATACAGTAACTTACATTAAAAATGCTCAATGTTATTTTCCTATAAAATAATTTCATTTTTTACTATTATGTTACCACCTACACACCCTAACCTAAATACTCATACTGTAAATTACTTTAAAAAATGCTGAATGTTTTTTTCCTTAAGAGAATTTAAATTTTTACTATTATATTACCATCCTACTAAACACTTACTACAATGTAATATCATCATATTGTAATTTGAACAATGTAATATCATATTGTAATTTGTACAGTTTGTAACAAACTCAATCAATTTCTCAAATATTATGTTCATAGTCTATAAGCCATTAGATTAAGCTGCCCTTAATGTCAAGGCATGTCATGGCTCTCCTTGCTATTCAGTTTATGTAAACTTGCAATGAAATAAAATATTTGAATTTGTATTTATATTTGTAGATATATTTATACACCATAGAGAGGTTAGCACAGGCCCCACTGTGACCACATATGCAAGTTTTTACAGATGAATCTCCCACCAGCGTGGTAAAAACTTGTGGTCACAGTGGTGCCTGTGCTAACCTCTCTATGGTTTATAAATATACCAAGTTGGAGGAGTCTTATACTAGCCAGCTGGCCCAGTGACTTACACTCGACACGAGTTCAAACCCTGCCCGTGGTTTGGTTTGTTTGCAATCGTGTCATTACGATTTCATGATTAATGATGATGGCTTTGAGAGGACTAGAGCTAGATTTCGGGCAAATTTGGAAATGATACACCCTCACTATGATACAGCCACATCATGATACACAGCCACACCATGATATACACATCCACACCATGATACACAGAGCCACACCATGATGCACGGAGCCACACCATGATACACGGAGCCACACCATGATATACACATCCACACCATGATACACAGAGCCACACCATGATACACGGAGCCACACCATTATATGCACAGCCACACCATGATACACAGAGCCACACCGTGATACACACAGCCACATCATGATACAGCCACATCATGATATACACATCCACACCATGATATACACATCCACACCGTGATACACACAGCCACACCATGATACACACAGCCACACCATGATATACACAGCCACACCATGATACACACAGCCACACCATGATACACGCAGCCACACCATGGTACAAGCCACACCATGATACAGCCACACCATGATGCGGGTCTAGGTCAAGTAATGGTTGGACAAGTGCTTCACTAACATGACCTTTATTATCCTCTTGTCTGGTTGAGGGTTGAATATCGTGACTACTACTGGCCTGAGTGCAGGCATGAGTGAAGGTAAGAGTGCAGGCATGAGTGAGTGAAGGTAAGAGTGCAGGCATGAGTGAAGGTAAGAGTGGAGGCATGAGTGAGTGAAGGTAAGAGTGCAGGCATGAGTGAGTGAAGGTAAGAGTGGAGGCATGAGTGAAGGTAAGAGTGGAGGCATGAGTGAGTGAAGGTAAGAGTGCAGGCATGAGTGAGTGAAGGTAAGAATGCAGGCATGAGTGAGTGAAAGGTTGAGTGATTTTAGTGACGGTTGATTGGATGAGATGGATGTGAGTCAGTGAGTGGTTGTCGTTGAACAAGCAGGTGGTGATTAGGATAGTGTTCATGGTTGAGGGAGTTTCTATTGCGTTACTAAGGTGTGGGTGAGTGAATGGGAGTGGATGTCTGGAAAAATGTGAGGGTAGGCGAGATGTGAGGGAGTGCAGGTGGGCGGGTGTGGTTAGCCTGGGATAAAGTGGATGGGTGGGTGAGTGGGTATTTTAAGTGGCGGAAGTATTGTGAGTACAGGGAAGTGAATTAATTGGTTGGTTGGTGATGTGAAGTGGGTGAGTGAGTTTGTGTGTGTGTGGTTGGGGGCTGTAGGTGTGGGTGGAGTATCTGTGTTCTGGAGCGGATGTGATTGTGTGTGTGTGTGTGTGTGTGTGTGTGTGTGTGTGTGTGTGTAGTGGGTAGTTACATGTATTGATCACTAGGCACATGTTGATTGTGGTGTGTGTGTGTGTGTGTTGGTGAACACTTCAAAATGTTTCCGCCCTGCCGGGAATTGAACCCGGGCCCTCCGTGCGTGAAACGAGAGCTTTAGCCACCAGGCCACCGGAGCTCGTGTGTGTGTGTGTGTGTGTGAGTGTGTGTGTGTGTATTCACCTATTTGTGGTTGCAGGGGTCGAGTCATAGCTCCTGGCCCCGCCTCTTCACTGATTGCTACTAGGTCCTCTCTCTCCCTGCTCCATGAGCTTTATCAAACCTAGTCTTAAAACTATGTATGGTTCCTGCCTCCACTACGTCGCTCTCTAGGCTATTCCACTTCCTGACAACTCTATGACTGAAGAAATACTTCCTAACATCCCTTTGACTCATAGGAGTCTTCAACTTCCAATTGTGACCCCTTGTTTCTGTGTCCCCTCTCTGGAACATCTTGTCTCTGTCCACCTTATCTATTCCTCGCAGAATTTTATATGTCGTTATCATGTCTCCCCTAACCCTCCTGTCCTCTAGTGTCGTCAGGCCGATTTCCTTAACCTTTCTTCGTAGGACACTCCCCTTAGCTCTGGGGCTGGTCTTGTTGCAAACTTTTGCACTTTCTCTAATTTCTTGACGTGCTTGACCAGGTGTGGGTTCCAGACTGGTGCTGCATACTCTAGTATGGGCCTGACGTATATGGTGTACAGAGTCTTGAATGATTCCTTAGTGAGGTATTGGAACGCTATTCTTAGGTTTGCCAGCCGCCCATATGCTGCAGCAGTTATCTGATTGATGTGTGCCTCAGGAGATGTGCTCGGTATTATACTCACCCCAAGATCTTTTTCTTTGAGTGAGGTTTGCAGTCTGCGGTCTTCTTTGCCCTTCCCCGATATTCATGACTTTACATTTGGCAGGGTTAAATTCAAGGAGCCAGTTACTGGACCAGGCTTGTAGCCTGTCCAAATCTCTTTGTAGTCCTGCCTGATCCTCGACTGATTTGATTCTTCTCATTAACTTCACATCATCTGCAAACAGGGACACTTCTGAGTCTATTCCTTCCGTTATGTCATTCACATATACCAAAAACAGTACAGGTCCTAGGACTGACCCTTGTGGAACTCCACTCGTCACAGGTGCCCACTCTGACATCTCGTCACGTACCATGACTCTTTGTTGCCTCCCTGTCAGATATTCTCTGATCCATTGCAGTGCTTTTCCTGTTACGTTTGCCTGATCCTCTAGCTTTTGCATTAACCTCTTGTGAGGAACTGTGTCGAACGCCTTCTTGCAGTCCAAAAAATGCAGTCTATCCACCCCTCTCTCTCGTGTCTTATTTCTGTTACCTTGTCATAAAACTCCAGTAGGTTTGTGACACAGGATTTTCCTTCCCTGAAACCGTGCTGGTTGTCGTTTATAAGCTTGTGTCTTTCTAGGTGCTCCACCACTCTCCTCCTGATGATCTTCTATATGACTTTGCATACTATACACGTCAGTGACAAAGGTCTGTAGTTTAATGCCTCGTGTCTGTCTCCTTTCTTAAAAATTGGGACTACATTTGCCATCTTCCACGACTCAGGTAGTTGCCCAGTTTCAATGGATGTGTTGAAGATTTGTGTTAGTGGCACACACAACATCTCTGCTCCCTCTCTAAGGACCCACGGAGAAATGTTGTCCGGTCCCACCGCTTTTGAGGTATCGAGTTCACATAGCAGCTTCTTCACCTCCTCCTCGGTTGTGTGTATTTCATCCAGCACTTGTTGGTATACCTCCCTATTCTGAATTCCTGGAGTCCTTCCTGTCTCCTGTGTAAATACTTCTTTAAATCTCATGTTGAGCTCCTCACATACCTCTTGGTCATTTCTTGTGAACTCCCCACCTTCCTTTCTCAGCCTGATTACCTGGTCCTTGACTGTTGTTTTCCTCCTGATGTGGCTATACAACAGCTTCGGGTCAGACTTGACTTTTGATGCTATATCATTTTCATATTGTCGCTGAGCCTCCTTCGTACCTGTGCATATTCGTTTCTGGCTCTTCGGCTAATCTCTTTATTTTCCTGGGTCCTTTGTCTTCTGTACTTTTTCCATTCTCTATTACACTTAGTTGTATGAATGAGTGTGGTATCGGGTATGGGATGATGATTGAGTGCGGTATTGAGTGCGGTGTGTGTGTGTGTGTGTGTGTGTGTGTGTGTGTGTGTGTGTGTGTGTGTGTGTGTGTGTGTGTGTGCGTGTGCGTGGGTGAAGATCATTGTTTGTGTTATAGGTTTGGATGATTTGTGGGGATTAGTGAGTGGATGTCGATAAGTTGTGTGAATGACAGTGTAGGTGGTGATGGGTGAATTGGCACGCTTTTGAGTAAGCATGTTTGGGTGAGTAAGTCATTGATGGTAGAATACTGAGTGAGAAGGTAATGGAAGGTTGTTGTGTGAGTGGAAGGTTTCATGAGTGTGTGTGTGAGGGAAGGGTGAGTAATGAGTGACTGCGCGTGGATAGATGAGGAAATGTGGTATGAATGTGTTAGTGACTGGGTTAGTGTGTAACAGAGTAGCTGCGGATTGGCCAATGGGTGAAGGATAAGTGCATGTGGATAAGTTTGTATGAATGAGTGTGGTATCGGGTATGGGATGATGATTGAGTGCGGTATTGAGTGCGGTGAGTAGTGTTGTTGTGGGCTGGTGAGTAGTGCTGTTGTGGGCTGGTGAGAAGTGTTGGGGCTGGGTAGTAGTGTTGTTGTGGGCTGGTGAGTAGTGCTGTTGTGGGCTGTGAGAAGTGTTGGGGCTGGGGAGTAGTGTTGTTGTGGGCTGGTGAGTAGTGTTGTTGTTTACTAAGGAGTAGTGTTGTTGTGGTTTGGTGAGTAGTGTTGTGGGCTGGTGAGTAGTGTTGTTGTCTACTAAGGAGTTGTGCTGTTGTGGTTTGGTGAGTAGTGTTGTGGGTTACCTTCCTGGAGTCTACCTGGAGGGTATTCCGGGGATCAGTGCCCGGATCAGCAGGGCTGATCCGGCACTGACTTTAGGTATCTGTCAAGTTCCCTCTTGATGGTAGCCATGGATGTATTGGTAATTCCCCTTATGCCTGGTGGGAGGCTGTTCAATAGTTTTGGACCCCGGACACTTATTGTGTTTTCTCTTAGTGTACTAATCGCGCCCCTGCTTTTCATTAGGGGTATGTTACACCTCCTGCCCAGTCTTTTGCTTTCGTAGGGAGCGATTTATGTGTGCAAATTAGGGACCAGTCCCTCTAGGATTTTCCAGGTGTAGATTATGATGTATCTCTCTCACCTGCATTCCAGTGAATACAAATCAAGTGCTTCCAAGCATTTCCAGTAGTTTAGGTATCTGACGGAACTTATATGTGCAGTAAAGGTTCTCTGTACATTCTCTAGATCTGCGATATTCACCTGTCTTGAATGGAGATGTTAATGTACGGCATTATTCTAGCCTAGAGAGAACAAGTTATTTAAAATCGATCATTATTGGCTTGACATCTCTTGTTTTGAACGTTCTAATTATCCATCCTATCATTTTCCTGGCAGATGTGATGATGGCACTGTTGTGATCCTTGAAAGTGAGATCCTCAGACGTTACCACTCTCAGATTCTTTACATTACTTCTCTGCTCTATTGTGTGATTAGAGTTTGTAGTATACTCAGTTCTAGCTATTATTTTCTCCAGGTTTCCGTATCGGAGTAGTTGGAATTTGTCTTCATTGAACATCATATTGTTTTCCTTTCCCCATTGGAAATCTTGGTTTATATCTTCTTGGAGATTTACAGTGTCCTAAATGGATGACAGTCTCATGCAGATCCTAGTATCCTTTGCAAAGGATTACACAGTGCTATGATTTATATCTCTGTCTATGTCTGATAAGAGGATGAGGAACAAGATGATGGCGAGTACTGTGCTTTGTGGAACAGAGATTTTCACTATTGCAGCTTCCGATTTAACTCTATCACTATTCTTTGTGTTCGATTAGTTATAAATTGTAAGATCTATCTGCCAATTTTGCCAGTTATCTATCCCTTTAGCACGCATTTTTTGAGCTATTACACCATGATCGCACTTGTCAAAGGTTTTTCCAAAATCTGTGTATACTACATCTGCATTTTGTTTGTCTTCCAGTGCATCCAAGACCATGTTATAGTGGTCCAGAAGTTGCGAGAGGCAGGAGCGATCTGCTCTGAACCTATGTTGCCCTGGATTGTGCAATTGTTGGGAATCTAAGTGGTTTGCAATCATGATTCTTAGTACTTTTTCAAAACTTTTTATGATATAGGACTTAAAGCTATTGGTCTATAGTTCCTAGCTATTGCTTTGCTGCCACCTTTCTGGAGTGGGGCTATATCCCTTGTTTTTAGTAAGTGTGGAATTTCACCCGTGTCTATGCTTCTTTTTCCATAACATTCTTAGGGCACGCGAAAGGGTTTTCTTAATGAACACAGAGTTCCACGAGTCTGGGTTTGGGGCGGGGTGGGGGCATGTTGTCAATTGCTTTCTCAAAGTCTAGTGGAGTTAGGATTATGTAAGAAATTTGGCATACATTTACAGGATTTTGAGACTCATTCATGAAAAACTCATTTTGATTGTCGATCTTTAGATTGATCAGTGGCTCGCTGAACACAAGAGTCGCAATAATATTTCGGTATATCACTCATTTCTTTGTTATCTGTGTAAGCTCCATTTTGTCTGAGCAAGGGCCCGACACTAGATGTGCTTTTTTCCTTGTTTTTGACATGTGAAAAGAAACATTTCGAGTTTCTTTCAATTTCACAAATCACTTTTAGCTCCTTCTGTCTCTCCTGGATCCTGTATGAGTCCTTTAACTTAAGCTCAATACTTTCCACTTCCCTGGTTAGCGCTTCCTCGTGTTTCAGATGATCTAGCGTTCTTGAAGTTCTCAGTGATTCTTCGTCTTCTCCTGTAGAGGGAGCGTCTCTCTGGTGAGTAGTATTGTAGGTTGGTGAGTAGTGTTATTGAGGGCTGGTGAGTAGTGTTGTTGTGGGCTGGTGAGTAGTGTTGTTGTGGGCTGGTGAGTATTGTTGTTATGGTCTGGTGAGTATTGCTGATGTGGGCTTGTGACTAGTGATGTTGTGGGCTGGTGAGTAGTGTTGTTGTGGGCTGGTGAGTAGTGTTGTTGTGGTCTGGTGAGTAGTGTTGTTGTGGTCTGGTGAGTAGTGTTGGTGTGGTCTGGTGAGTAGTGTTGGTGTTGGCTGGTGAGTAGTGTTGGTGTGGGCTGGTGAGTAGTGTTGTTGTGGTCTGGTGAGTAGTGTTGGTGTGGGCTGGTGAGTAGTGGGTTCTTCGGGAAGGAGCTGAGGTACTGAGTGTGCCACTTACCATAATATTCAACACATCCCTTGAAACTGGGCAGCTACCTGAGGTATGGAAAAAGGCCAACGTAGTCCCCATCTTTAAAAAAAGGAGACAGAAAAGAGGCACTAAACTATAGACTGGTGTCACTTACGTGTATAGTGTGCAAAGTCTTGGAGAAAATCATAAGGAAAAGAATGGTGGAGCATCTGGAGCTGAACAGGATAATAAACACCAGACAGCACGGATTCCGGGAAGGCAAATCTTGTGTAACAAACCTCCTAGAGTTCTATGATAAAGTAACAGAGGTAAGGCAAGAGAGAGAAGGGTTGGTTGATTGCATTTTCCTGGACTGCAGGAAGGCCTTCGACACAGTTCCTCACATGAGATTAGTAAAGAAGTTGGAAGAACAAGCATGTATAACAGGAAGGGCACTGGAATGGATCAGGGAATACCTCACAGGGAGGCAACAACGGGTCATGGTGCGTGATGAGGTATCACAGTATCAGCTGTGATGAGCGGTGTACCACAGGTGTCAGTCCTAGGACCAGTGTTATTCTTGGTATATGTAAATGACATGACGGATGGGATAGACTCAGAAGTGTCTCTGTTCGCAGATGATGTGAAATTAATGAGAATCACATCGGAAGAGGACCAAGCAGGACTTCAAACAGACCTGGACAAGCTTGACATCTGGTCTAGCAACTGGCTTCTCTAATTCAATCCCACCAAATGCAAAGTCATGAAGATCGGAGAAGAGCAAAGAAGACCACTGACAGAGTACAGGCTAGGCGGACAAAGGCTACAAACATCCTCAAAGGAGAAAGACCTTGGGGTGAGTATAACGCCAAGCACGTCTCTGGAGGCACACATCAACCAAATAACTGCGGCAGCATATGGGCGACTGGCAAACCTAAGATTAGCGTTCCGTTACCTTAACAAGGAATCGTTCAAGACACTGTACACCGTGTACGTCAGGCCCATACTAGAATATGTAGCACCAGTCTGGAACCCACACCTGGTCAAGCACGTAAAGAAACTAGAGAAAGTGCAAAGGTTTGCGACAAGGTTAGTTCCACAACTCAGGGGACTGTCCTATGAAGAAAGGTTGAGGGAAATAGGACTAACAACACTGGAGGAAAGAAGGGTCAGAGGAGACATGATAACGACCTACAAAATACTGCGGGGAATCGACAAGGTAGACAGTGACAGGATGTTCCAGAGAGGGAACACAGAAACAAGGGGACACAACTGGAAGCTGAAGACTCAGATGAGTCAAAGGGATGTTAGGAAGCATTTATTCAGCCATAGAATAGTCAGGAATTGGAATAGTCTAGAGAAAGATATAGTGGAGGCAGGAACCATACATAGTTTTAAGACAAGGTATGATAAAGCTCATGGAGCAGGGAGAGCAGAGACCCATAGCGGACAGCGAAGAGGCGGGGCCAGGAGCTGAGTCTCGACCCCTGCAACCACAATTAGGTGAGTACAATTAGGTGAGTACTCATCCTTCTCATCTACACCAACACTGACCCAAAGGACAGTAAACATAAAATCCCGAATATAGCTATCGTCTAATAAATCTGAAACTAGTCTTAAGTTTGCCTGATTTACTCCAATATTGGAGCTTTAATAGAAACTGTGTAACATGCCAAAACAAAACCATTCTTATTACTATTTTTTACAATCTAAATATTCTGAACTACCTCACTATTGTAAATCTATTTAATCATTTGAAATTTGTATTCATATGTAATTTGTAATATAGATTTAGAACTAGTATTAAGTCTGTCCGAAATGCCTAGCATGCCCAGGCATGCTAGGCATGCTAATGGCCATCTTTGTAATTATTGTCTTTAAATGTAAAACACACATTGTAATTTTTACAGAGAAATAAATCATCTTGAATATTAAATCTAGTGTTGGTGTGGGCTGGTGAGTAGTGTTGGTGTGGGCTGGTGAGTAGTGTTGGTGTGGGCTGGTGAGTAGTGTTGGTGTGGGTTGGTTCTTAGTGTTGGTGTGGGCTGGTGAGTAGTGTTGGTGTTGTCTGGTGAGTAGTGTTGGTGTTGGCTGGTGAGTAGTGTTGGTGTGATCTGGTGAGTAGTGTTGGTGTGGGCTGGTGAGTAGTGTTGTGTGGGCTGGTGAGTAGTGTTGGTGTGGGCTGATGAGTAGTGTTGGCGTGGGATGGTGAGTAGTGTTGGCGTGGGCTAGTGAGTAGTGTTGGTGGCTGTGAGTGTGTTGTTGGGCTGGTGAGGTTGTGTGGGCAGTGAGAGTGTTGGTGTGATCTGAGTAGTTGCTGGGCTGGTGAGTAGTGGTGTGGGATGGTAGTGTTGGTGTTGGCTGGTGAGTAGTGTTGTTGTGGGCTGGTGAGTAAGGTTGGTGTGGGCTAGTGAGTAGTGTTGGTGTGATCTGGTGAGTAGTGTTGGTGTGGGCTGGTGAGTAGTGTTGGTGTTAACGTAAATATTACTCGTTTGTGCTATGTATCACGTTTCATTTAAATATGTTAAATGCTCATGTTTAATTTATAAAATTTCTCGGTTTCGTATGATAAAATATCATAGGAGGGTGAAGAGTGCATGTGCACTAGTTAGGCAGGCACTGGGGAGTGTGAGCAGGCAGGACAGTAGTGTCACTGTGCTGTGTGGAGTCATGGCTGGGCCGCTCCTCTATCTACTACTAGTGCTCGTGGCCTGCTTTGCCTTCCTTCCAAACTCTATTGGTGGAAATAATGAGGCTTTCAATTTGACAGAAAATGTTATCCAAAATCAAATTGCCATAAAACAGATTCAGGAGGAACAGACAGGCATAGGTGAAGGTAATTTCATTCCTATACATTCATATGCGTAATAATTTGCAAACTGGAGAAAATTTTTACAAACATTATCTCTCAGTCCACAGCAGGATTCGAACCTTCACGCTCTGGGGTCTAGCTGTGTGGCAAAAAGTACTGTGTATTTGATGTTAGGTAAGGCACATATGTATGAGTTAGGTAATTTTATTTCGAAACGTTTCGCCTACAAAGTAGGCTTCTTCAGTCGAGTGCAAAAAGGTTGGTAGAAGCAGAAGAGATGTGAAGATGTTATCAGTCCATCACCCTTGAAGACGTAGTTTTGAGGTGGACAGTCCCTGAGCCTGGAGAAACGTTTCGAGATTTAGCTACCTAACTGTTTAATAATTGCCGACTCAAGAATATTTCTTTCTAGCCATGAAGTACATGGAACAATAACTTTTGCCTCAGACCACTTAGCCAGATTATTACAAACTCGTGTGTGGTTGAATATTGCATTTGATGTTGTGTAATTTTAACATTTAGTGGTGTGCCAGTTTGCCCCACATAGGATAAGCTGCACCCTTGGCACCCAATCCTGCACACACCACCTACACAGTGTTTATGGGAATTCTTGATCAACTTAACAGTCGATGAAGTTGTTTTTAAGAATGGGTTTAATACCTTCTTAATTATTATTTCTTTCAGGGATCAAGAGTTTACTGAGGAAAATTAATGATCTGTCACAACTATTCTCCACTAAAATTGCTGCTGATGAGAGATGTACACAAGGTAAACGTCCTTGTTTCTGTATTTATGTGTTTCTGTGTAGAAATACATTGGAATATTTAATAATATTTAGTAGTTAAATACCTCAAGTGAATTAACCGGTAATAGGGTGAGATAATTATTTAACTATGTAATCTGCGTGTCTGACGGAAGTGCCACTGTTATTATCAGATGGTGATGTCAGTACTGTTATTGTCAGTCAGTTGTGTCAGATGATAGTATCAGTCTTCTCCGGCAGAGTATGATGGTAGCGTCATTGTCTATCAGGGAATTTTGGAGTGTAAGTTGACGCAGATTGTGCTGGTTGGTGGTGTCAGCATAAATAATAAGGGTTGGTGGTGTCAGGATGTAGATTGTAAGGGCTGGTGGTGTCAGCATGTAGATTGAAAGGGTTGGTGGTGTCAGCATGTAGATTGTAAGGGTTGGTGGTATCAGCATATAGATTGTAAGGGTTAGTGGTGTCAGCATGTAGATTGTAAGGTTGATGGTGTCAGCATAAAGATTGTAAGGGTTGGTGGTGTCAGCATGTAGATTCACCTTACAATGTCAGCTGGAAGTGGCAAAGAAAGCCTCAGTGTTAGCCAGAAATTTCTACTGGTGTAGTCAGTGTCAGCAGGCAGAGCCAGTAAGGTAAACAGGCAGTTTCACTCTTTACAAATATTGTTATTCAGTAGTGTCAACTGCAAGCAGTGTCAATTTAATCATATAAGTCAGCTGTAAGTGGTAGAATGCAGAGTTAGCTAGTACTGTCAGCTAACAGTGTCGGTTTCAGAAGTTAGTGTCAGCTGAAAATGTTAACCGGAGGAATCAATTCAAGCTATATCTGCTAGCTGTTGGCTAGCTGTTGACGTCACCATGATCTGACACCCACTGGCAAACACCAGACGATGGTATTTGCCAGTGGGTGTCAGATCATGGTGCCAAGCTGCTTAGTCCACTGAGAGAATTAGCTGTTTTGTGTTAGCAGGTATGTCAGGACAGTGGGTAAATTTTGTTTATATTTTATTTAAAACAGACATTATACAAACACACAAATCAATATGACACCTTATAACAAGTACGGTTATCACAATAATACAACCAACAACCATATGTACAAACACACATGAATCTCGGCTACACAATGCCAAGTAAATAAGCTTACCATCCGAATACAATGAAACACGAAAACAATGCAACATGCTGACGATAAAGCACAAAACAATATAAAAATACATATCTTTGGCATCATGTACAATACTTATATTTATTGAAAACCATACATGAATACATCAGAAACCAAAAACACCGCGCAAAAGAACATCACCTTACATATCCCACTAACAACATATAGTTCACAGACAGGAGCAGCTAGGTCTTTCATTATGAACATAAACCCTAAAACAAAGTTCCACATGACACAAAGTACATAATGTACAACATATATTACATGAAGGTGAAACAAGCCATTCCCGCCCATAGCGACCCCCCCCCCTCCTTAAGGACAGGATATGGAACAACTGGTCCTCATACAGGACCAATTGACACCTTAAAACATAACTTATAACATACCAACCTACACCCTATCCCGTACCTTATCCCTGTATATGCTCTCTATAAAATCGAAAACTTATATCATTCACACACCTAGTGCCGGTTAGCACCCACATCACAGCAAAAGCAAATAACCCTTGACACTACGTATGAAAATAAAAAGTCACCTAGTTAAATTGCTACAAAATGAACATTTACAAAATTATAACACACTAGAAAGTGTCTGTTATACAAGAAGCCTACAACACTTAAGCTATACACATACAAAAATATGACAAGTACAATATAGAAATAATCATGCTTATTAACACATCCAAGCTTGTCAAAATATATGAATGAGTTAATATATCATCATATATATGTGTCCTGACGCATTGGGTCATAGCCCGATGCACCTGACATATCTCCTCCCCACAGATTGCAAATCACCCTGTTCAGTTATAGGATCCTTATCAATATCCTGTACTCCCCGTACCCCACTGATTCCGCTCACACCGTTAGGAGACCTTTGCTTAACGTCCACCAAAGCCTTTTTACAATTCCTCTGAGCTGGTGTGAGGACATCGTCCTCCTCCATACCCATGGATCTCTTCCTAGAACCAAAACTAACCTCCATATCAGGTCCCTTATCTTCATTATGTACCAATACTGGTACCTCTTGCACACTAAGATTGGTAATCTCAGGACAGTTGTCCCCCAGTCCATCCACCACACACAGTATTTCCTCCACCGTCTCATTCGAGCCCACCTGCACCTGACGTTGCGAGCCGTCCAACAGTCCACACAGCATTTCAGGGATGTCTTCTACAATACCTAAATCCAGCCCGACATCCGCATTCTCCACTGTTCGCTCCACTGTTCTTTGCGTGTCATCTGGTAGCGTCTGACACACATCCACCGACGCCTGCACAATATCACTCCACTTTGCAATTCCTCTCATACCCACACCATCCATCTGTCTCTATGTGCCTTCATCCACAACCCCAACAGTATGCCTGTCATCCTGTCGCCTCCTCTGTCGCTGAGCACACTCAGCTGCAATGTGATCATATGAGCTACATATACGATAAGTTCGATGTTGACCCACATAAATGACGTAAACCTGCGTTCAAAAGTCAGGCAACACTACATAGGAAGGTATTGCCCTCCTCAGCGTCATTTTCAAATTGAAAGAACCCTCTGGTGTTCCTTCGTAGAAACCGTTGGACCATCTACCCATGGCTGCATAATGAATGTTACCATAAACCTTAAAGGCCTCTCTCACGTCATGTTCGTCGGCCTCAAACGGCAGGTTACGTATACGAATCCAAGTATATTGTCGTGATACGTCTTTCAATTTAACCTCCACCGACTCGTTGACCTGTAGACGTCTATCCTCAAACGTGTCAACAAGCGTCTCATACACCTGTGCTGTCGTTAGCTTCACAAATATTCTCACACTGCCGTTGAGGGTTATGCCATAAATATCGCCCTTGTCAATGCCATACGCGTCTCTAATGATAGCTGGTAACAGGATAGTCGCATTATGTGGATAAATAGCCCCACAAACAAGCTCCACACAGACAGTGTTAACTCGTCATCGATACTGCTCCGCCATCCTGCTTTGAAAACGAGTAGTTACCACTGCTCCACAAGAGGGCAGACCAGACCACCTGCCACGGCCAAGGCTGGGCAGCGAAATCATGGTAAATTAGTCCTGGAGAGTAAAGGGAAAAGTGGGGAGGATGAGTAAGCTGGGAAGGGGTAGTCAAGTGGGAAGGGTGAAATGGGGAAGATTAGCGAGATGGGGAAGTTGAGAGAGATGGGGGGCGGGCGAGATAATGAGAATAAGTAGTTGGCTAAGGTGGGGAGGGTAGGTAAGGAAGGGAGAGTAAATGAGATATGGAAGGGAAGTTTTGTGGGAGGATGAAAAGGTATAAATGAGTGAGAGGGGAATAGTCAGGGAGGTGGGAAGGATCGTGCACCATCCTATTTTCAAATATTTTATATGTATACTTTTTGAAAAAAAATAGATGTACCATATTGATAGTGGCCAGTGACCAGTGTTGTCAGGGAAGCAAGTGTTGCCACTAAAAGAAAATGTGTTTGTATTAATTGCGAAAATACAAGGAGGCCACATGAAACCAGTTTTAATAGTGTAAAGCCATTCACAGCCAGTGAAACAACCCAACTGGTGAAGTGTTAAAAACATACTGGAAAGTTTTAATCATAAATAAGAGTGAGTGAACAGTAGTGTAGGTGTAAGGCATAATAAATAAACGGTGAGTTATGACCACTCTCGATGTCACAAACTTCTCGTAAATCAAACTAAATAATCCAGTTGCCTTAACATCTGGAATCCACATGAATAAAATGAAATAAAAGCAGCAATATACCTCATCGGTGTAAGTGAACAAAGATAATCTGGAATGAGTGAGATAGGTGAAATAAACCGCGTGAGCACTGCGTGTCTTTGTGTAATGTAAACAGTGTAAAGTATATGTTGACAAAGTGTTCCAGTACGAACCATAGTACTATAGGTCTCCAGAGAAGATGATAATAAATTAGCCAAAGTTTATCAGTAAATTGTTTATAAGACTACGTAGAAGATGATAACTAATCATAATTAGACTTATGTTAAAGTTATAATACTCACCTGCTAAATTTATAACAAGTATATAATAATTAAGTCTTTTCTAAAATTTCTTTCTTTTATACGTTAATATTATAGTATATATAATATATATATATTATATATATTATTTATATATATATATATATATATATATATATATATATATATATATATATATATATATATATATATATATATATATATATATATATATATATATATATATATATACGTATAAATATTAAGGCAGGAGTATGGTAAAAAGAAAGTAAAGTAATTGCTAACGCCTCAACATAAGTCATATATACAGTATATATATATATATATATATATATATATATATATATATATATATATATATATATATATATATATATATTCATTTATTTTGTACCGAAAGAACCTTAGAAAACTTACCTAACATTATCATAACAAGCACAATTTAATTTAGCCTAATCCAACTAAATATATTTTAGATAAGTTTACAATAATTTAATAATAAACAAACCACAATGAAATATTTTTTTTTTCGTTAGGTTCAGAATTATTTTTGTGAAATTATTGCACACACAAATTTTCGCTTGCCTGATTCGGCAAGAAGAGCGTTGCTATTTAAATATACATATACATATAATGAAGAACGGAGGACTTAAAATAAGTCATAAATCTGCTGTTTCCTAAGACATAAAAAAGAGAAGTTAGAGCGACCTGCGGGTACAGGATATGCTGAGAAGTGAGATGTATTGGGGACACTAATATACTCACTCACCACCCACTTAAAGCACTCGCCTTACTCCTCCTTAAACCTACACGCAGTGACATATAAAACAAACAAGAATCCTACAGTTAGCGGGGTTAGTGGGGAAAGGTGAGTGGTTCTTGTGAAAAGAATCTAGGAGAAAAATAAGGGGTATCGTTTGTGGAATACGTGGCTCAAAATTGCATGTACATAGCTTAATGCAGCCAGTAACAATGCCCTTAAATGAGTAAGGTGTTTCTTGATTTGTTCTAGAGATGGAAAGCTGGATGGATATAAGGAAGTATTGAAACTTAAAAACCTAGATAATGTAAGCAATTTAGAAAGAATAAGTCAATACCGTGACTGGAACAATACACAAATAACCCGCACTATGTGCCCACTTGCCAGAAATATACATTGTGTGGGAGTGTAAACGTATAGAACACAGAGCTGAAAATGGAAGGAAAAAGACACTCTGGACAGGAAAGAAGAGACAAAAAAATGGATGCAAGATAGTGAGCAAAATACAAAGAAGAAACGACAACAGTAAGAAAACACAGAACAAGCTGGAGAAATATCCTCAGATTATGTTGGCAGTAAAAATATCTACAAATACTACGATACAATGATGTGCATATTTGGGAGAGAATGCTGGTATCAACACAGCAGATTTTTTTTTTAAATACACTGCATTCTAGGGAAGGGCAAGTGTTGCTTTAACAAGAAATACAGGAGCTTCAGTCCAGGATTATGAAAAACCTCAATG
This sequence comes from Cherax destructor, assembly GCA_009830355.1. Classification (NCBI taxonomy): domain Eukaryota; kingdom Metazoa; phylum Arthropoda; class Malacostraca; order Decapoda; family Parastacidae; genus Cherax; species Cherax destructor. The sequence continues at coordinate 239,163 of WNWK01001630.1, read as the reverse complement.
CAGCTCACAGAATGTTTAGACCTTAGCTGCCCAGACTACCAAGTAAAAGGAACGCTACGCTACAGAGAAAGCTGGAGTACGATAAATGAACAGTATTCTGATTCTAAACAAAGAGAGAAATGAGCAGATCCAGAGAAGGGAACAAACGGAGAACAACAGGTGGTACAGAGGTGCACAACAGTGGGACAAACCAAACCAGTCATACACGTACAATAGACAAGTGCACAATCGATACTGGAGAGAGCATGGATATGTACGCCACGTGTCTTATGAGGTGGTACATTCCCAGTGATGCTAACGAAATCCACATAAACTAGAACATCCCAAATGGTAAATCCTGCTTCCCTTTTTGCTAACGTTCAGGGTTTGAAATAAAATAAAACTGATATAGTTATATTAGTTGGCTTCTTAGGGAAGCGAATGCCATGTTTGGGTCATTCACATAAACACATACGGGAGATGTTTCGGACTATGAAGATAACGATCAAAAACTATAATACTGTACATGTAGATGTGACAGAGATAACAAGTCACAGGGAGGAGCAGGACTCTCTGTAAAAGATACTTTTTGTTGCACAGAACTGTTAAATTCATCATATGAGGCAGTAACAGTTCTTGGTAATAAGGTAGAAAATAGGAATCTGGTAATAATCCTCGTATATGAACCACCGTCAGCAACAGCCGAGGAATTCATTCATCAGATAAGGAAGACAGATAGCCGTCTTGAGAAGCTTGAAAAACCCCATACCAAATATTATCGTCCTTGGAGATTTTAACTTTCCATATGTAAAATGGAATATGGTTCATCACAACATTGTATCAGAAATAGGTCCTGGAAGCACACTAGCTCAGCAGGTACGTACCAGAGAACTACTGGGGCTTGTGCAGTGGCGTCGCTAGGGTTGGTGTCACCCGGGGCGGCATCTTTGGTGTCACCCCCATGAAATCCAAGGGCGTGGGGATGGGGGGGAGTAAACTCCAGTTACGTCACTACTGCATGACCAGTTACGTCACTACTGCATGACCAGTTACGTCACTACTGCATGACCAGTTACGTCACTACTGCATGACCAGTTACGTCACTACTGCATGACCAGTAGTCACTACTGCATGACCGTTATATACTGTGCCAGTGACTTGTTATGAAACGTTTAAGGACCATAAATCGAAAGAATACTTCTCAACTTTATTAATGATAAAATAAATAATCGTAGTAATACTGTGGAAACATAAACTCAAATACCACTTTGAGTACAGGCAACAGATCCTACATTTATTCATCTTCAACAATGAAAAAAAACTTGAAAAAATAAAGAAAAACATTGCAATATCAGAGAAATACTAGGTCCGATTTGACCTTGAGTACAGGTAACATCTCAGTGAATCAGATCTTACATTTCCTTGCCTTCATTCTGCAAAATCATCTATCACATCATCAAAATAAATTATTTTCCCTATATAGGCCTATTTGTACTCTGTAATCATATAATAGGCTATATAAAAAGAAAGGATTTTTCTCTTATCTTGGTGCAGCAATGTTTTGTGCATTAGTGTTACCTTCTTTAGAGGCTCTATGGTGTCACCCCTTGATGGTGTCACCCCCTAAATGGTGTCACCCGGGGGCGCCCCCCCCCTTACGACGCCACTGGCTTTGTGAAAAGTTTACATTGAACAAATAGATAACAGATCCAATTTGAAATGAAATATACTGGATTTAATCTTCACAAACAACGAGGAACTAATCAGAGACACATTAACAAAGCCACGTAAGTACAAACAAGCATAAGCTCGGGGGTGGAGAACACGAGTAATAATGTACGAGAAGGGATGCTCAGTAAATTTAACTTCAACAACTTCAACTAACATGGGCAAAGTTAACAAAGAACTATCAGACATATCCTGAGGAACAGTCCTGAACACCCTAAATCTTCACCAGTAAAAAAAACTTACCATACCACGGGTGGGATCGAACCCGCGGTCAGAGTCTCAAAACTCCAAACCGTCGCGTAAGCCACTGGGCCACCTAGCTTCAATAAATTCATCCAACTAGGTATATTTCTACACCATTTGTGGACACAGTGGTGCCTATGCTAACCTTCCTATGGTGTAGAAATATACCTAGTTGGATGAATCATATTGAAGCTAGCTGGCCCAGTGGCTTACGTGACGGTCTGGAGTTTTGAGACTCTCTGACCGCGGGTTAGAACCCCACCCGTGGTATGGTTTGTTTGCAATCGTGTCATTACGATTTCGTGAGTCTTCACCAGTATCTGAGAACGCTAAACACAGAAGCATACAAGGTCTGTAATAAATATGTTTCATTGATAAAACTTTGAACAAATATAGAAAGAGAGCGTTTGAGAATGTACAGAATAAAAGGGGCTACTGAATTACTTAAATATGTGAATGTCACAACGGAGGAGAGATAATCTTAGATGAGAGTTCATCGAGATGTAACACAAACTTAAGTTGTTGTACCAGACAGAAGCAGCACAAAGGGAACCAAAAAGTAAACAAAAAAAACTTGAGGATATTGCAAGAAATCACATATATTTCTATTCATTTGCTAAACTCAAGCTAAGAACTACCTGTATAACTGGACTATTAATCACAGGAGGTTCATACACGGACGATGAGCATGAAATGAGCGAAATACTAAAAGATTAACACTAGTTGATGTTCAGCAACTACTACACGAAAGCAGCCTGGAGAATGCAGAAACTTTTTTTCGCTTCATCTGAAGCCCAGAGCAATAACAATGGTCCCATAAAATTCGGAAGAGAAGAAAATATGCCGTCTCACTCATCCACATTCGTGAATGTCCTTATCAAAAAAAAGTGCAAGATACCAATAGCATAAGCTCTTAGTATAATTCGGAGAAGGACGCACGGACATAGCTCCTTTTCATAAAAGAGGCAGTAGAGCACTTGTCAAAAATTACCGACCAGTAGCCTTAACTCCCACATCATAAAAGTCTTTGAAAGAGTGATGAAACGCCAAATTACAAATTTTATAGAACAGCGCAATCTGCACAACCCACACCAACATAGCTTTAGTGCTGGGAGATCATGTTTGACTTAACTGCTAAATCACTATGATAGAATTACCGTGGCGTTGTAAGAAAACCGAAAAGCAGAGGTGGTATATATGGATTTTCCAAAGTCGTTTCACAAATGTGATCATGGGATGACTGCACACAAAATGTGAGCCATAAGTCTAATGAGGAAGGTACGCAGATGGATTTTTTAATACACACACAACCCGCATATAAGAGAGGAGCTTACGACGACGTTTCGGTCCGACTTGGACCATTTACAAAGTCACACTAACACAAAGAACAGGTAGAAGGGGTTATATATAGACCAGCAGACAGGGGAGTGCACAAGAGAGTGGTGGAGTAATATGGGAAGTAGTAGGAAGTAGTAGTAGTGGAGTCAGTCATATTCTGGGAGAGAGGAGCACTGCAATACAGCTGGCGGCCCGCATAGGGTAGGGACAAGAACAGAGGGAAAAAAATGTTGAAAAAAAAAAAAAATAAAGGACAAATACAAGGAGAAATACTCCACCACTCTCTTGTGCCCTACCCTGTCTGCTGTCTATAAATACCCCTTCTACCTGTTCTGTGTGTTAGTGTGACTTTGTAAATGGTCCAAGTCGGACCAAAACGTCGTCGTAAGCTCCTTCTTCTATATGCGGGTTGTGTGTGTATTGTTCCAGTCACGGTATTGTGCCTTTTTGTTATTTATGGATTTTTAAATTTCTAAAAGATGGAACAGTAGTAGTAAACAGCAGAATCCAACATTAGCGAGGTAAACCGCTCAGTAAGAACTGGCACAGTCCTGACGCCTCTACTATTTCTTATTCTCATAGGAGATATAGATAAAAACACTCGCCATAGTTTTGGACCATCATCTGCGGATTCCAAAGATAAGCATGAAAATCACCTTGTAGATAGACACAAAAAATGGCAAGAAGATATAAGTAGGGTTTTCCAGTGGGCAGTGACAAGCAATTTGACAGTTATCAAATAGCAAGAAAAGAAAGATCTGGGAGTAATTATGTAGGCTGACCTTTCTTTCAAAGAATGCTATAGGGTAACTGTCACAACACGGAAAATGATAGGGCGGGTAATGAGAACATTCAAAACACGGAATAGTGCAAGTGATGACACTATTGAAATCGCTTGTGCTCTCTCGCTTAAAACATTGTTCAGTATTGAGAGTCATATTCCAGGCAGGAGAAATATCAGTGCTGAAACAGATGCAGAGATCATTTACGGCTCACATAAAGCAATAAAGGATTTAAATCATGTATTCACGGGAGCGGAGGAGAGAGAGATACATGATAATATATACGTGGAAATCATTTGAGGGCCTAGTTTCAAAACTGAACCCTGTCATAACAATATAGTATGTGAGATATTGGAGTAAGTGTAAAATAAAACTAGTGAAGAGAAGGGTCGCCGTGAGCACAATAAGAGAACATTCTATCAATATTCTTGCTCCCAGAATGTTCAGCATCTTATCAGAATTTATCAGCAACTGAACAAATATCTCTAACAAGTGCCAGATCAAATAAGCTGTGATAGATATGTGGGTCAGTGGACCGACAACAGCAACAGTCTGGTTGACCAGGGAAGCACTAGACGAGCCTGGCCCAAGGCCGAGCTTCGAGAGTAGATAAATTGTCGAAACTCATCAAAGGTATAACAGAGTGAGAAAGATGGGGAAGGTGAGTGCTCTCCTGTGAGGGTAAGTTGTGGATGAGGAAGATAAAGCAGGTGACAGAAGGAGATGGGTGAAGTGGGCAGGGTGAGTGAGGTGGGGAGGGTGAGTAAGATGGGGAGGTGAGTGAGGTGGGGAGGGTAAGATGGGAGGGTGAGTGAGGTGGGGAGGGTGAGTAAGATGGGGAGGTGAGTGAGGTGGGGAAGGTAAGATGGGAGGGTGAGTGAGGTGGGGAAGGTGAGTAAGATGGGAGGATGGTGAGTGAGGAGTGGGAGGGTGAGTGAAGTGGGGCAGGGTGAGTAGAGGGGAGGAGAGTGAGGTGGGGAGGGTGAATGAGGGGAGGGTGAGTAGGTGGGAGGTGAGTGAGATGGAGAGGGTGAAGATGGGAGGGTGAGGTGGTGAGGGTGAGTAAGATAGGGAGGTGAGTGAGGTGGGGAGTGAGTGTGATGGATAGTGAGGAGGGTGAGTGAGGTGGGAGGGTGGTAAGATGGGGAGGTGAGTGAGGTGGTGGCAGGGTGAGGTGGGGAGGGTAAGATAGGAGGTGAGTAGGTGGAGATAAGATGGGGAGGGTGAGTAGGTGGAGGGTGAGGAATCGGAAGGATGAGTAGGGAATGTGAACGAGGTGGGGAGGGTGAATGAGGTGGGGAGGGTAGTGAGGTGGGGAGGGTGAGTGATGGGGGTGTAGGTGGGAAGGTGAGTGAGGTGGAGGGGGTAAGATGGGAGGGTGAGTGAAGTGGGGAGGGTGAGTGAGGTGGGAGGTGAGTGAGGTGGGGAGGGTGAGTGAGGTGGGGAGGATGAGTAAGATGAGGAGGGTGAGTGAGGTGGGAGGGTGAGTGAGGTGGAGGGAGTAAGATGGGGAGGGTGAGTAAGGTGCGGAGGTGATAAGATGGGAAAGTGAATAAGGTGGGAGGGTGAGTGAGATGGATGGGTGAGTAATCGTGGGTGAGTAGGTGGAAGGTGAGCAAGAGGGAGGGTGAGTGAGGTGGGGAGGTGATTGAGGTGGGGAGGGTAGATGGGAAAGGTGAGAGTGGGGAGGGGGAGTTAGCTGCAGGTGGGGAAAAGGGTAAGATGGGGAGGGTGAGTGAGGTGCGGAAGGTGAGTAAGATGGGGAGGGTGAGTGAGGTAGGAGGTGAGTGAGATGGGAAGGGTGAGTAAGGGGAGGGTGAGTGAGGTGGGAGGAGAGAGTGGATGGTGGAGGAGGAGGATGAGTATGATGGGAAGGGTAGTGAGGTGGGAGGATGAGATGATGGAATGTAGGAGGTGGGATGAAGAGTAGATGGAGAGGGTGAGTGAGTTGGGAGGGTGAGTAAGATGAGGCGGGTGAGCTGAGGTGGGGATTATGAGTGGGTTGGACGGGTGAGATAGGAGGGTGAGAGGTGGGGAGGGTGAGTAAGATGGGGAGGGTGAGAGAGGTGGAGAGGATGAGTGAGTTGGGCAGGGTGACTGAGGTGGGCAGGGTGAGTAGGGTGGAGAGGGTGAGTGACGGGGGTAGGATGTGGGGAGGGTGAGTGACGTGGGCAGGGTGAGTGAAGTGGGGCGGGTGAGTGAGGGGGGAGGGTGAGTGAGGTGGGGAGGGTGAATAAGATGGGGAGGGTTAGTGAGGTGGTGAGGGTGAGTGAGATGGAGAGGGTGAATTAGGTGGGCAGGGTGAGGTGGTGAGGGTGAGTAAGATAGGGAGGGTGAGTGAAGTGGGGAGGGTGAGTGAGATGGGGATGGTGAGTGAGGTGGTGAGGGTGAGTGAGGTGGGAGGGTGTGTAAGATGTCGAGGTGAGTGAGGTGTGCAGCGTGATGTGGGGAGCGTAAGATGAGGAGGGTGAGTTAGGTGCGGAGGATAAGATGGGGAGGGTGAGTAAGGGGGGGAGGGTGAGTGAGATCGGAAGCATGAGTAAGCGGAGAATGTGAGAGGTGGGGAGGGTGAATGAGGTGGGGAGGGTGAGTGAGGTGGGGAGGGTGAGTGATGGGGGGGTGAGGTGGGAAGGTGAGTGAGGTGGGGAGGGTAAGATGGGGAGGGTGAGTGAGGTGGGGAGGGTGAGTGAGGTGGGGAGGGTGAGTGAGGTAGGGAGGATGAGTAAGATGAAGAGGGTGAGTGAGGTGGGGAGGGTGAGTGAGGTGGGGAGGGTGAGTGAGGTGAGGAGGGTGAGTAAGATGGGGAGGGTGAGTAAGGTGCGGAGGGTGAGTAAGATAGGGAAGGTGAATAAGGTGGGGAGGGTGAGTGAGATGGGATGGGTAATCGGGTGGGTGAGTAAGGTGGGAAGGGTGAGCAAGCAGGGAGGGTGAGTGAGGTGGGGAGGGTGATTGTGGTGGGGAGGGTAAGATGGGAAAGGTGAGTGAGGTGGGGAGGGTGAGTGAGGTGGGCAGGGTGAGTAAGCGGAGGGTGAGTGAGGTGGGGAGGGTGATTAAGCAGGGAGAGTGAGTGAGGTGGGGAGGGTGATTGAGGAGGGGAGGATGAGTATGATGGGAAGGGTGAGTGAGGTGGGGAGGATGAGTATGATGGGAAGGGTGAGTGAGGTGGGGAGGAAGAGTAAGATGGAGAGGGTGAGTGAGTTGGGAAGGGTGAGTAAGATGGGGCGGGTGAGCGAGGTGGGGATTATGAGTGGGTTGGACAGGGTGAGATAGAGAGGGTGAGTGAGGTGGGGAGGGTGAGAGAGGTGGAGAGGATGAGTGAGTTGGGCAGGGTGACTGAGGTGGGGAGGGTGATTAAGCGGGGAGGATGAGTGAGATAAAGGAAGATTAAAGCGGTATTAGCAAACTTCTGCTGCATACTCTAACACGACATTCCTCCATACCTCTTTAACGTGATGCCATTCTTCATGTACGCCATCCACCTCTTACTCTCACTGTAGTTACAACTAACTAATGACCTGTTATATCTGTTGCCCCTCTATAAACTTGTACATCCTGAAGTCCACCCTTCAACTCTTTTATCCACCAATTTATGGTCCAACAAACTGCTGTCTTGTACTTATTTATCCCCTTTTTCTTAAAATGAGTATTACCTATTACCAAACTTCTTTCTATACAAAGTTCAGTATATAAGCTCCCCATTATCATTTACTCTGGGCACCTCAAATTTCTCTACTACACCGTCTGCAACGGTTTCCACCATTTAAGTCTTCCACCACAATTACTATCTTAATTGGTTCAAATCTTCCTAAGCACTCGCTTTTCATCTCCCAGAACGTCTCTCTCCTCTACACTCCTCTTTTCTCCAAGTTCATAAACAATTAGTATAATCCACTTTTTGACTATATATTTCATCTGATCCCTCCGTAACTTATCATTCACTTCCATAGCTCTAAGATACTCCTCTCATAATCCCATTTATTTATCCACACTAAAACTTCCCTACCCACTTCAACTTTGTTTTTCATCGAGTCTGGACATTCAGCTTCTTTTCATTCATAGCATTCACAATAATATCTTTCTTATCATCTGCACTACATCTACGAAGATTCAAACATCCCAACTTTATAAAGTTTTTATTTTTTTACATTTAGCAATTAATGCTAGAGAAAGGGTTACTAACCCCTTGCTCCCGGTATATTAGTCTCCTCTGTCAACACGCTTCACTTAATTAAGGAGGAAGGATTCTTCTCTACTTCCCAAACACACTCATTCACAAATACAGTACATGTATTCGCTTGTGTGTGTATGCGAAGGTGCAGTCGTCTCTGTATGTTGACTTCCTACTGATGTAGGAAACCGAGAACACGGTGATTTCTTTCCTTTTTCAACAAAATATGTTTTTGTGGCAGGTGGTGAGCACAAGGACAACGTTACCCATTACCTGCTGAGGGAAGTTAAAGACGCTATTCGGGGACAAACAGACATACAACAGCAACAGTGGAATAAAATACAAGAACTAGAAGGTAAACTTCAGAAATATGAAGAGACACGACAACAGCAACAGATGAGAATTCAACAACATGAGGATTCTCTAAAGGAAAAAGAAGATACAATACGTGTACTGGAGGAGAATCTTCGTCAAACTGAGGAAGCAGCAGCAGGACGATTACGGAAACTTGAAGTAAATCTGACCAAATTACTGTCGGAAATGGACCACTTGACACAATATAATGAAGAAGTTTCCAAAATGAACACTCAGCTACGTGACAACAACACAATACTGAAAAATTTATCTTCAGCATGTCAACACAGCGTGACGGAGAGTACCAACATAAGGTCAGTTATCCATAAATATAACTCTATTCGTATATTAGCCCAAAGTTAATCAATTTTATACCAGATCTATAATAATAAATAGATGTTTAATAAAAAAATAAATATGAGATAACTAGATATATCCGTTAGTGAGGTCAGTCTGAGGTAAGATGTTAGTAAGATCAGTCTGAGGCAAGATGTTAGCAAGATCAGTCTGAGGTAAGATGTTAGTAAGATCAGTCTGAGGTAATATGCTAGTAAGATCAGTCTGAGGTAAGATGATTAGCTGTTACCAATGTATGATTAGCTGTTTAACAGTATTCCCAGCCCGAGTTAAGATGATTATCAGTATTGCAAGTCCTTGGTCTGGATCAAGATCAAGACAGTTTAGGTAAGACCCCATGTGGGGTGAGCTGGGAAGACGAGACAGGCGAAGAATAGCGTTGGAGAGGAGTGTCCACAGTTGTAGAGAAAGTGCCAAGGTTTAACCCAGCAGCTAGACGCTCGTGTAACAAATTGGAGAAACAGGAGTAGCAGGATCTGTTGCAATGGTCTTGTGGTGGTTGTAGGACTTGTCTTCAGACGCTGGCAGCAGGCTAGGTCGCAAGACAGGAAAGGCAGGTAGGAACATCAGAGGGCAGCTCACTGGCTGCTCCTAGAGAGGTAGTAAAGCTTTGTCATGTTTCCAAAGGTGAAACGTAGAGGCTTGAGGAATTCCAGAACTTGGGTAAGTGTGAAGTGAAGAGGTGGCTCGCAAGCAAACTTGACAGTCCCAGTACCGAGGTATTTGTAGTTCAGTGCAGGTCATGGTGTCAGCATCAGTTGGAGAAGTGTAGAAGGTTTTCCCAAGAGGGTGTACTGTAGTCACCGACAACTTCTTCGGAAGGGGATTCGGACGTGAGTTTTCGATGGAGCTGGCAGGTGACGGTGGGTCGGCAGGAAAAGTGGAGAGGTGTATTGGTGGTGTATCAACAGGTTGGAAGGCGGTGGTTGAGGCATGTTGTTCAGACTGAATAGTTCTTTTACTGTGGTGTTGAAAGTGCTGGGGTTTGCTGTATTTGCAAGGTGTGCATACACCATGCAGTACAGCACCTTGGAGGGAACGCCGTCAGGGAGTGGAGAGAGGGAGTTGCTGGGCGAAGGTGTCTGTAGAGTGGCGTGTAGAATCTTGGTGGTGTCGGCTTGTAGTTTGGTAATTGCAGCGTATGTCGATGAATTTGAGATGTTCTTCTTCAGATCTTCTTTTGTTTTCTTGGATATGATTTCTTTCCTGAGCAAGCACTTAGCTGGAAGGATATTATCCTTGCAGTTAAGACATGCTGGAGGATCTGAATTCGTGGCCATCGTCCCACATTTTGAACAGAACTTCTTATCCTTGATAAGGCAGTCCTTGGTGGTGTGATTATAGGAGTAACAGGTCCAGCAATGGGAGATGTGTGTGAAGCGTTCAGGTTCTGTATGGCTTGAGTGAAGTGATAATAAGAGATGGCCAGTCCGTCAGAGAGAGCTTGGGCAGCCATGGAGATGTATGAGAAAGTGATCTTTATCATTGGTGACGGGATATTGGTGATGTAGTCTACCGAGGCCCTCAATAGATGTCTTCAGTGCTTCAGTTGAGAGAGACATGACGATCTTGTCAAGCCTTTTCACAAAGATGGAACGTTTCGCTTTCAGGAATGGAGACGGGGATATGGTGAATTGTCGTATTTGTAGGGTCTTGATTGAAGACTCGTCCATGAGTTTTGATGCTTCAGTGTCGTCAGTACAGACGACAATGAAGGAGTCTTTCAGCGAGTGAATTACCTTGAATTTAACCTGCAGGCAGGTCCTTGCTGGTTTCATTTTCACACAATGCGACAGCATTGTGAGAAGGAGGAGGTGGCACATGTAGGATATAAATTCCCTTCCCCAGCGGGGATAGAAGGGAGACATCTTGAGTGTAGAGCGACTTGTCTTGCCAGTAGCAAGGTCAGCAGTGGAATGAAGTCCTTGGTAAGATATTTGACTGTGTTTCTAGTCTGAAATAAGATATTTGATACTGTTACCAAACGTAGTTAAAATGTCTGAGACAATTGGTAGGTGTCATTATTATTTAATGCGTGAATATGTTACCAATCATCCTTCGTGGATCTACCTACCTGGAGTCTACCTGGAGGGCATTCCGGGGATCGACGTCCCAGCGGCCCGGTCTATGACCAGGCCTCCCGGTGGATCAGGGCCTGATCAACGAGGCTGTTACTGCTGGCTGCACGTAATCCAACGTACGAACCACAACCCGGCTGATCTGGCACTGACTTTAGGTATCTGTCCAGCTCCCTCTTGAAGGCAACCAGAGGTCTATTGGTAATGCCCCTATTGGCTAGTGGGAGGCTGTTGAAGAGTCTTGGGCCCCGGACACTTTTGTGTTTTATCTTAGTGTACCAGTGACGCCCCTACTTTTCACTGGGGGTATGTTGCACCGTCTGCCAAGTCTTTTGCTTTCGTATGGAGTGATTTCTGTGTGCATATTAGGGACCAGTCCCTCCAGAATCTTCCAGGTGTAGATTATGATATATCTCTCTTGCCTGCGCTCCAGTGAATATAAGTCTAGTGCTTCCAGGCGTTCCCAGTAGTTAAGGTGTTTGATGGAACTTATACGTGCAGTAAAGGTTCTCTGTACATTCTCTAGATCTGCAATTTCATCTACCAAAATCAGCATGAAAGTCGCTTCAACAGAAGAGACCGAAAAATTACAAGAAAACATAGACAAATATAAGCAATGAAAAATAACATGATGTTCAATGGTGACTAATTCCATATGCTAAGTAAAGGAAAGAATAATGAGTTTAAAATACACATAAGATACAGGAAGACCATCTCAAAGAACCATAAGAGCATGTGAAAGACTTGGTGATTATATTGTCAGATGGACTAACAGTCACAGAACACAATAATGCAAATACAGTAAATGCGAGATAAATTATGAGAACCTCAAAATAAATAAAATAAAACCAGTTATCATCCTATTTGGAACACACCAAAGTACTTTGAATATGCTCACTGAAATGGAGAAGATTTTCCTGATAACATATATCTGAAAAGTGCTGGAAGGCCAGCTTCATAAGACACTGCGAGACAGATACTGTAAGAAGTATAAAATAAACCTAGTGAAAAGTAGGTGACACACTGGCACGGTAAAAATGAATCACCATATGTGGCCCAAGATTCTTCAACCACCTCTCAGCAGATTTGTGAAATATTACTGGAACAAATGTAGAAAACTTAAGAGAAAACTTGACCTCTACTTCCACCAAATGCACGATTAACCAGGCTGTGATTAACCAGGCTGTGGTTGTTTTGTCGGCCAATGAGCCACTAAGACAACTAGATTTACTTGTGTAGCTGTGCGATCCAAGGTATCCCTGTATTCCATAACCCGAGTTCCCCGTATTCCATAACCCGAGTTCCTTGTGTTTGAAAGCTTGTGAGTTAAATAATGCGGCAAAAGTTAATAAACTTGTTAAATATTAGCACTGAGGATTTGAAAGGAGTCAAAAGAAGCGTTAACAAGTCATAATATGAAAGCTAAAAACCAAATTTATTCAATAAAAATGTTAAATTAGGACATACACAACCCAGATCAAATTCGAACCTTTCGAAGAGACCATTATATTAAAACAAACAAGCACAGTAAGTTTGAAGTCGCTCAAAACTTTTATCAGGTTATCTGTATAGTAGGGAGCAGCTGATCGGATTCGACACTGAAAAATTATCACATAAAAAATAGAAAATAAATTTTTCGAATTTCTTCCAGAAAATCCAATTGGGACCTAAACAGACGAAAATCAATCCAATCTTTTCTCTGAGTAAGACTGACCAGCTTTCAAGAAAGTAATTACTGAAAGTAAGTTCTATGTAAGCTTTGTAAACATATCTTGCATTTTTTTAACAATGGTCTCGAGGGCATACAGTTTTTATAGGCACATAAAAGTATAATGTGTTGATTTATCCTATGATAACCAAATTAAATCAAACACTATGACTAATTTCTTATCAGAAGAAACATTCTCCCATTATTTCAGAGGGACCAGTTTGATTAATAAAATTGGCACATGATAACTTACTCAACCTAACATCAAGAAATTACTTCCACTGAGGAAAACAGATCAGCACTGACCAGAAGATGTATTTTCCAGTTATTGTACAGAATGCAACAAACTTTGTACCTACACAGCTTTATCACATAATATGCTTCATCTATTTCATACGATGCATCAGCCAATAAAGACTGATGCAGTTTGCAATTATTATATTTGAATTAGGGAAAAGCACTAAGTCCTGGGGAGTCATATAGCTCCTGGGGAACAAGAGGCATTCAATTTCGATCCAAGCAAGGGAAAGATAAATCCAGTTCCTTACACCAAGTATCATTAGTATCAAGGTAAAATAATGCAATACAGTAAAATAATATTATTTTTTTTATTAAAAGTGGCAGAATGGCATCAACACTTTCCTTTAGACATGCCAACCTTCTTCTAAGTAGAATAAACCATTCTTAAAATTCTGAAGCTGATCAGAAGACCCTTTTAAAACCAGTCATCTCACGTTAGCTTAATTAGGAATGGCCCATGTAACATTGTACATAGGGTAGCCACTCAAGTAACTAATCCCACGAAGCTTGTCAAATATACATTACACAAGCACTGAAAAAATTCAGCTGATCGAATAAGGCAATCTCAAATAATGAACACAAAATTTCTGAGAAAGTAAACGAAAATATTTCTGAGAAAGTTCTGAAAATAGGAAAATTTTCCATAGCTAATATTAAAACCGCAATAAAAAAATCAGTTTTCCTTTCTCACTAACATTCCATTTAAAAATTATCTTCAGTCCTGTTAGAAAAAATATTTGATTTTGACATTTTAAGAAAATCTATTGTGGGAAAATTAGCAAAAAAACTGGCAAATTTCCACCGCCACACCTCAAAATTAATAATAAAAAAAATGCTTCCAATTATTAAGATATACCAGCATTTAAGGTTTGATTGAACACGATCGAAGAAGCAGGACTCAATTTTCTTAATAAATTCGCAAATGGAAATTCACACCGTTAAAATTGACAAGCTGTGTTTTAATAAACCCGGCCCATGGTAAAAGTTTGAAGGCTATTAGAAAAAATTCTCTAGTTATTTATCTGATTCCAAATATTCCATGTTTTTTTTTTTAACAATTTCGGAACAATTTCAAATTTGCGCCTACTTGGACTGAACATATGAGGGTGTCATATTTCTTATGGAATGCATCATTGAATATAAATATCATTATTTATTTAATAATGTTGGCAAATTGGGAAAACGTAATAAAATAAATCAATGTGACCAATGCTAACAAAGGATAAAACTGAAGAAAAAAATTGTGAGCTTGCAGAAATCTGAATTAGTGTAGACATGTGCTAGGTCGTGGAGATTAAAGAAAAAGTCCCATTTAAGTAATTCTCGTAAGCTAGTGTTGTTGATGACCAGGTTTTGTTGGGGTAAATAAAATACAGAGCCAATGACCATATGACAGTTATGGTCAACTGTCAGGTGACTAGTCGATCCAGACTCTGTAAGCCTCTTTCCACTGACAGGATTTGTAGCCCTGAATTCTATAATAAGGAAATTAGAACAATTTATGAAATTGCTTCTAATTTTCAATATTCAGGAATATATATGGATAAAGCTTTTCATAAGGCTAAAAAATCATTCCACAAGACAGAGCCTAATACCGAGTATAAGCATGAGGATTTGTTGGTTTTACCACATAATGAAAATCTCTCTCACCTCCTACAAACTCTTGAATACTTTAATGATAAATTTGTCTTTAAATATGACAATACTCTGAAAAAAAAAATTATCCCAAAGAATCTGTAGGTTGTGTATACTCCATCCCTATGTGATACCTTTTATTTAAGACAGTCTGGAAAATCTCTTGAGACCAGAGTTATTATTATTATTATAATCAAAAGAAGCGCTAAACCACAGGGGTCATACAGCGCTGCAGGGTAGGGCAGGATGCAGGGAGAATGGATTGTAAGAGGGAGAGGGATGATTAGTAGGGTATGGAGTGCAGCAGGGTAGTGGATAGTGCAAGGATAGAGTATAGCAAGAGATTGAGGTAGAAGGAACTGAGGGGAGTGCTAGAGGCATAATCTTCAGAGTTTGTGTAGTAAGTCAGTTGCTGTCAAAAAGTCAATGAGAAAGTCAGGATTAAAGGAGGGCCCATCGGCAAGAAGGGAAGGTAAAGAAAGGGCCGCAGAGCGAAGACGACGTTGGAGGTAAATTTTGCGTGCTCGTCGATAGAGTGGGCAGTCCAACAGAATATGCCGAACAGACACTGGAACCTGACAATGCTCACAGAGAGGGACAGGGAGCCTCTCCATGAGATACCCATGAGTAAGACGAGTGTGGCAGATGCGAAGACGGGAGAGTGTAGTCTCCCAACCTCGACATTGGTGACAAGAAGAAGGCCAGAAACATATACTCGGTTTAATAGAATGAAGTTTGTTATTTAGCAGGTCAGACCAGCGTTGTTGCCAACGGGTGCGAAGATGGATAGCAATGACCGCAAAATAGTCCGTAAAAGGAACACCTCAATATGAAACTGGAAGGTCATGTACTGCTGACCGCGCAGCAGTGTCTGCCTGTTCATTGCCCTGTACGTCAACATGACCAGGGACCCAACAAAAAACAATATCCTTGTGTTTGTTAGAGATACGGCGCAACCACAGTTGGATACGAAGAACTAGGGGGTGAGGTGTATCAAATTTTCGGATAGCCTGTAAAGCACTAAGGGAGTCTGAAACGACCACAAATGGTGACACAGGCATAGATGCTATACGGATAAGTGCCACAAGAATGGCATACAATTCAGCCGTAAATATGCTAGCCGAGGGTAATAGATGCCTTGCGAATCCGACGCCGTCAGATGACTTTGAACCATCGGTATACACTGCGATAGCATGGGAATGAGAACGGAAGTGGTCAAGAAAAAAGAGCGAGAAGCCGCCATAGGTAGTCGGGCTTTCACGCAAGGCAGAGGAAAAGAACAGACACGGACAGCAGGAACTTCCCAAGGGGGTAGGGAAAAGGAAGATGCCACATGAACATAGAAAGGTGGTAGCTGAAGGGAAGACAAGAGTGAATGTAGACGAAGAGAAAAGTGACGAAGTAAACAGGGGCGATGAACAAATAAGGAGCGTCTACTAACATCTGTGACAATCCTATACATGGAAGGATTGTGGAGGTCATGAGAGCGAACATAATAGCGAAGGCAATATGTATCATGACGATCGGACAAGGATGGAATGCTCACTTCTACATAGAGGCTCTCAACCGGGGAAGAATGAAAAGCACCAAGGCATAAACGCAATCCCTGGTGATAGATGGGATTAAGGCTGGAAAGAGTAGCAGGGGAGGCCGCCGAATATATCTGGTCACCATAATTGAGTTTCGATAAAATTAATGCTGAATGCAAGCGTAGGAGAGTACTACGATCAGCTCCCCATGAAAGATGTGCAAGGGTTTTAAGGAGGTTCAGCCGGCTATGACAAGTTGCCTTCAGAGAGGTAATGTGAGGTTTCCAAGACAATCGACGGTCAAACAGGAGGCCGATAAACCTGACTGTATCACGTTCTGGGATACATGAGCCGTATAGGTACAATAGATGATCAGAGACCACTGAACGTCTAGTAAACGTAATTTGATGAATTTTGTTACTAGAAAATTTAAACCCATGAGTAGTGGCCCAATCGGAAACTCGGTTGATGGCATGCTGGAGGGAAACTGCAATGAGGTGACAGTCAGCACTTGCACAAGCTCTAGCAAAGTCATCCACATAAATCGATGACCAAATATTGGATGGGAGAACAGATGCCAGATTATTTATAGCAAGGAGAAAGAGTGTGGAAATGTCTTTCAGTTAAATAGACCTTAAGGAAAAATAGTAGATTGCCTCGGAGGCCTAAGGAGTGGGCCTGGGCCAAGATATTATACCTCCAAGTTGTGTCATAAGCCTTCTCAAGGTCAAAAAAGATGGCGATAACCGAATGGTTATTAGCAAAGGCATTACGAATATACGTATCCAAGCGCAGTAAGGGATCAATGGCAGAATGGCCCTTACGAAAGCAATATTAACTAGTGGAGAGACTACTGTGCATCTCTAAATACCACAGTAAACGTCTATTAACTAGACATTCCATCACCTTGCAAACTGCACTGGTAAGAGCGATGGGACGGTAGTGGGAGGCATCATGTCCCTAGTACCCGGTTTGTGAAAAGGAAGAACAATAGCAGACTTCCACAGCTGGAGAATAACTCCTTGCGACCATATAAGATTAAAGAGTCATAAGAGGACAGCAAGAGCAGACTGATGTAAATGCTGTAGCATACGAATATGTATGCCGTCTGGCCCAGCTGCCGATAATCGGCAAGCGGAGAGTGTTGCCTCCAGTTCTTGAAGGATAAAAGGCACATTATAAGATTCTTCTCTGAGAGAAGAAAAATCTAAGGGCTTTAACTCGCTGGCAGACTTAGAAAGAAGGAACGAGGGGCATAGATGGAGCCCCTGAGAAATGCGGACCAGATGATTACCAAGTTCAGTGGCAACGGCAAGAGGGTGTGCTACATCGACACCGGCAACCCGAAAAACAGGAGCCGGGTCGGGGGAGAATTTACCACTCAATTTCCGCACTTTCTTCCAGACTGCACTCATCTGTTATACTGGTACCTGCCCCACGCAGCGAGTTTCAAACGTACTGCCCGATCACAAGCAGGAGACCACCAAGTCACACACTTCTGAGACTTCTTGCCCGAGGTTTGGGGGATATAATGTGAAGCTGTGGTTAAGACGGAGGACGAAAAGAGATGTAAAACCTCATCAATGGAGGACGAGGAAGGAGCCTCATGAAAGGCAGTACAATGTGTGTAAAGGTCCTATTTCGCCCGGTCAAATTGCCAGCGTGGGCTACGAGGAGGTTGAGAATACGAAGGGGACATGAGGATGATTGGAAAATGATCACTCTCATGTAGGTCCGGGAGGACAGACCAGGTGAAGTCAAGGACAGTTGAGGAAGAGCAGATGGAGAGTTCGAGGATCAAAATGGGTGGGAGTACCCGTATTTAAAACATGGAGGGGGAGAGAAGCAAGAAATGCCTCCAACTGAACGCCACAGGAGTCACAGTGCGACCTCCCCCCCCAAAGAAAATGGTGTGCGTTAAAATTGCCAAGTAACAGAAGAGGTGGCGGCAAGGAAGAAACCAGAAAATCAACATCTGGAATAGACAATGCCCGAGAAGGGGAGAGATATAAAGAACAGAGTGTATACCACTTATTCAAGTGGATACGGGCTGCAGTGTAATGTAGAGAAGAATGAACATAGAGCTGACGGTATGGAATACCAGTGTGTATAAGAAGAGCACTTTCGTTAAAGGTTCCATCGGAAAAAGGATCTGATAAATATAACAAATCATAGACCGAAAAGGGGCGGATAATAGCGGATTGTAATTTGGGTTCTTGCAAACAGACCCCAACAGGGGAAAACTGGAAGAGCAACACCTGAAGCTCACCCGGTTACACCTGAGGCCTCGGATATTCGACTGTAAATAAGCCATGATTTATGAAGAGAAAGATACAAGTCGAAGTTAGAGGTATCTATGGACTAGGGTTAGAAAAGTCCACGTGTGGAGGCACCGGAAGACCTGTAATCAGAGAAGGAGCGCGACGCTGTGAAGGAAGGAGGGGTGTAGACGGAGAAGAGAGAGGAGGAGGAACCGGAGGTGGAGAGGTGTCCATCAACGTTCCAATCTTTGAAATATATTCTGCAATAGCGTCCAGCGTTTCGGCAGACAAAGATGCAGAATGTGGGACCACATTAGAGATGGAAGAAGGAGGAGGGTGAGCAACAATCGGAGAGACTGTAGACTGTACTAAAGTAGAGGGCGAGGAGATGGAAGAGGAAACTGTCGAAGGGGCTTGGGAGGGGACAAGAGTGGAAGCGACCTGGGGGGGGGCAGTCAAGGAAGAAACTTGGGAGGGGACAGGGGATGAAGATATTGAACAAAGAGGAGGATGAACTTCCACACACGTTACAGAACTAGTCGGCGGTGAGAATTAGGTGTTGGACGAGGGCGTGTAGGCACAGAACTGTGTGAGTGAGTAGAGGAAGGGGTGTGGACAGTATGGGATGCCGAGGTGAGGTAGGAACCTCGGAGCCAAGAACAGCAAAAGAATTCGAGACAAGGGTGACTGAGGATGGGGCGACCACAGAGGAAGCCGCGGGAGTTGGGACCCCAGAAGTGGGGGGATGTTTAGCAATGCGAGAATAGGAAATGTGAGGAAGTCTCCCTTGAAGGCATAGATGAGAGATGACCATAGCATATGTGAAGCCTTCCACCTCTTTGAGACAACGGATTTCCTGCTCATTTAGGTAAACCTGACAACGGCGAGAGTACGATGGATGTGCCTCATGACAGTTAAAGGCAAGAGGGAGGTAGATTACAAGAAGGACTGGCATGGTCTTTGGCACCACAGACTGGGCATTCGGCCATGGACCTGCAAATTTCGCTGGATACCAAAATGCCAGCAGTTTCTACACTGTTGCGTGTAGGGGTCACCTTTCGAACTTGTAAATGGTGACCTGCAATGTAGACCGAGGGTGGAAGTTCACGGCAGTCAAATGTTAAATGAGCTATATTGCAAGGATAATGTCTTTGCTTATGGGCAGGGAGGACAAAAATGTCAAGTTTGAGGATAGGGAGGTCTTGGAGCTCAAGTTGCTCCAGAATGTCATCACCACATGTCTGGAAATTCCGTTGGACAATGGTGTGGGGTAAAATGACAGTACCACTACAAGAATTGAGAGAATGATGTTTGTCAATAGTGATAGGAATAGTATCTATGGTTGTAAGGAGAGAAAGATCGCGAGTTTGGCCGGCATTCTGGACTGTGATGATGCGTGAAATGAGATATCTTTACCTACATGGCATAGGAGAGCTTTACCAATACTATGATCGGAAAGATAGGTAGTTGTAGTAATCGGTCTTAGAGTAAAAAACTTTGTCCATTGAGTAGTGTGAAACAAAGTGTTTAAGAGGAGTGCGTGATGAGCTGGTAGTTTCTGAGATGAATGAGAAGGAAGTGTCGAATCGTCATGTAAGGGTCTAGGTCATTTGGATGTGGGACCAAAGGTGGTCCGACGTGTGAGGGGCGAGCAATCCGAAAATTGCTGCACCGTAGAGGGAGAAGCCAGAATCAAGGTCAAAGAAGAGCAAAGGTCAGACGTGTCAAAAGGGCCGATCAGAACCCCAGTACCTAAAGCAGGTGATGAACTGGCACCAGGAAGAGGTACAGAGGTATTGGAGGTGTCCGAAGAGTTGTCCATTAACGAGGTAGGGTCAGAACTGAGTGTGGTATCAGGAAGGGGCCCGGGGGTCGTCCATGGTTAGGTTACTTCTTTCTTTTTTATTTTAATAAAAAAAAGAAAGAAAAGAAAATTAAAAGAAAAAAAGAAAAAAAGGGGGAACGTGGAGGAATAGCTCCTAGGAGGAATGAAAGGGACGTAAATCCCCCTCCGTGCCCAAGAGGACCTCAACACTACAAGTAGTGCAGATGCTGCATGGAATCCGTGCCATACCCTACCCTTCATGCCAGTAAACCAGTAATCCGGGATAGCAACCTCACATCCACTGAGCTACCTCGGCAGACAAAAGAGAGGGCGGCCGGATACCCGCCACAAAGCATACCTCCTTCGGGTACCACCCTGGAATCTGAAAGGTGGCCTCCAGAGATACACTCGTCGCCCGAAAGATACCCAAAGCCACCCCTCAGGAGACCGGAGAGGGATCGGGACATCCCCAGGCGATCCAGATTCCATGGCAAACTACACCACCGCCAAGAACCTCAATGGAATGGGATGGACCACGGTACCCTTCCTCCTACCTAGGAAACAGAATACCTGTAGAGAGAAGCTCACAGGGTAAACATGGGAAGGGAATAAGGGAGGGATGAGGAGGAGTAGGACAGGGAGAAGGAAGGATGGGGAAGATGGGAAAGGAAGGGGGATTGGGGGGTAATTAGGTTCGGTCTGAGGAAGAAGACCAAGTGGTCCAATTCCTCAGACCAATAGCCTCTTTACTGCGACAAGGAGCTCCCCTTAAAGAGGAGACCAGAGTTAAACAGCATAAATATGAAATATCTAGTGGAAAATAATCCAGCTCTTTGTTCATTTATGTAAAGGATACAGGCCATTGTGCAGACTGAACTAATGCCAATTCTACAGTTGAACTAAATATTGTCAAATCATCTCTTATCAAGATGATGCATAACATATTTCAAATTTGTGTTCTGGAATGTATAATATCGGCAATTTTATAATCCAGAATATTGTTCATGATCTTAAAAGTAAAAAAATATTTTTCACAAAAATACTGAGTGTGTTCTTTGTCCGGGCAACAATTTAATTTGATGTTGGACAAATGTATGAGTGGGTTCCATTAAGTTCACAACAGAGCCTGAAGTACTCTACCTTTCCAAGATCCATCGTGTTGACAGAAGTTTTAAATTTACAATTTTCAGGGGCAACCAATGTGTCGTTATACATTCACTATTATTGCAATCATGAGTCTCGGGTTAAAAGGGGTGTTTTCCTTACAGTGTTCCTGAGAGCCTTGCGTATCTGCAGCCTGGAGTATTTAATAGAGGAAATCAATAAGATATTTATCATAGTCACAAAACTGAGATATCCCTTAGATTTTGTTGAGAAGACTAGGAAAACTTTCTGAAAAATATACTGATTTTACTCTACAGTGAGAATTTGGTCAGTCTGTGTGAGGCACAAATAGTTCAGTATAAATATTACCTTCAAAAAACAATGGGACATTGAAACAAAGACTGATTAAGAACACACCGTCTAATAGTGTGGGTGGTGTTTACAAGGTCCCATACACTCTGACCTCTTACATATACTGGACAAACTAGTAAACCACTGGAAAGCAGATTTGCCCAACATCCGTAGTCAGTCAGGACGGGCCAGGAGTCGAATGCTGTCTTCAACCTTATCATTTCTTGCAATCACCCAACGGGGGTGTGCAGTTGCCCAGATGTTTGTACCCAACAGTTCTATCATGGAAAGAAACATAATTGAATCCTTGCTCATGAAACATGATAGAAATGCCTTATATTATTCAAGTTATAGGTTGTACAAACTCTATAGCCATTTAATGGAGTCTAGGATGCACAACCATAAGCAAAAGTGTTATACAAAATCGCAGGATTGGTTATTATGCCACGGGACCTCATGAGAATTTGGTGATGGAAAAATAAACACATAAGCAGTATAATGTGATCCTTTATTGACAACGTTTCGCCCACGCAGTGGGCTTTATCGAGTCACAGACAGATCTACCTGGAAGAGTAACATGAATATTTATAGGATTTAGTCAGGTGGAGAATGCTGGGTCAGGTGGAGAAAGCTGCATGTGACAGTCTTAAAAGTAGTGTGATAGTTTAAAACCTTGTGTGACTTAAAGGACCTGCAGTGTTCCATTCTTGAGTTCTATGTGGGATAGCGTTGAAAAGTTTCTTGGCAATAGGTTCAGCTATGTTGTAGAAGCCGTTGTTCTGGTTGAAGTTGTTGGATATACAGATAAGTGATGATTCCAGGATTCTTCGGTATTGAGTGTTGTCTTCTCTGGCGATGAGTCTTGCGTTTCTGTAGTTGATTAAATGGTTGTGTAAATTTCGGTGTTGAACACAGGCATTTCTTGAGTCGTCAGATCTGCCTGCGTACTGGTGTTCTGAAATACGCGTTTGGAGGTCTCTGGATGTTTTGCCGACGTATAATTTGCTGCAGCCATTACAAGGGATTGTGTATACCCCTGCAGTGGATTGAAGTTTGTCCTGTCTGTTACTGGTAATGTCCTTGATGGTGGTGGATGTGGAGGTGGATACTCGGAATGAGGTATTAGAAACAATGTTGGAAACGTGTTTGGAAATGGAGTTGGTGGAGAGGACTATGTATCTCTTCTCAGCAGTGTCTTCTCTGGGTGTGTTAAAGATGTTTAATGCCCGTCGTCTGCAGTCTCTAATGAAGTGACGAGGATAGTGAAGTTTGGAAAAAACTTGTTCAATGAGGGAGCATTCTTCTTCAAGGAACTCACTGCTGCAGATTCTGAGTGCACGCAGGAAAAAGCCTATAATTACACCACGTTTAGTTTTGGTGTCGTGGTGAGAGTAGAAGTGGAGAAGATCGTGTTGATTGGTAGGTTTTCGATAGACTTTAAAACGAAGTTCATGGTCAGCTTTGCAAAGAAGAACATCAAGGAAAGGAAGAGTGTTGTCGATTTCTTCTTCTAGTGTAAACTAGATTGGTGGCTCGACCTGGTTGAGCTTGTGTTGGAGAGCTTGAACGTTGAAGCGTCTGGGAGTTATGATGAGAATGTCATCAACATAACGGAGCCAGGTGACAGAAGAGGGAATAATAGTGGAAAATCGCTCTAAGTGGCGATCCCATGGGTAGTCGAAAAGTTTGCTGAAAGAGTTGATTTTCGAAAGAGAAACATGTAAAGCCCACACATAGTTCAACAAGGTCGATGAAATCGCTGGCTGGAAGAGGAAGATCAAGCGAGTCGTCAATTTTCCTGCGCAAGAGATCGATAGCTTGTGTAGTAGGTACTTTGGTGAATAGGGATGTTACATCAAGGCTGGAGAGTTTCTTGTTCCTGATGTTGATGTTGCGAATGCGATTGAGAAAATCACCAGAGTGTTTGAGATGTGCTGGACTTATGGTGCCCAAATGTTTAGAGATCTGTCTGTGACTCGATAAAGCCCACTGCGTTAGCGAAACGTTGTCAATAAAGGATCACATTATACTGCTTATGTGTTTATTTTTCCATTGTTTCGGTATTTTATACCATTTATTTCCAGAATTTGGTGATGTTAGACCAGCGTTCTCCGCGCCTATCCTGCGCGTTTCGCCCGCCGTGAACGTGCCCTGCCCATCGGTATAATATATAACCAATAGTAGTAAACCCATGTAGGTACAGCTGCATAAAGGTACCATACAATTACAGGTACACAAGGTTAAGTAACGACGATGTGACTGAAACATGATGATTGCAACGAACTTAGGGGATTACAACCCAAGAGGGTTAGACTGTTAGGTAGTGATAAAGGATAATCGGAAAAATCATGACGAGTCTGGTTATTATGTCACAGAGAGTAATTTGAATAATAAGGAAGATTCATAAATAACCAAGGAGCAGTCATAATAATTGATACTAAGGATATCGGAAGGCAGTATGTATGTTATTATTATGGTCAAGAAGCAACGCATATTAACAGTTGTAGTCCAGCATTTTCACGTAACAATGGTCATGATTTAGCAGCAAAATAAAATGATGGTCATGGTCCAGCAGCAGCACAAGATGACAAAGTCGAGCTGGAGCACATACTGACTATCATGGTTCAGTAGCACTTTTAGTATTATGAGTGATCCTGACTGTACCTGGTATGTTAGTTTTTTATTTAAATTATATTGATATGAATATCTTGCATGTTCTGGTGAGAATGCCAATATTTAGAATTATATTTATCACCAATATATATCACCGTGAATAATGTGATTATTTATTCATTGTGTATTTTGGTTTTCTTAACAATTAGATTAATTTGGACATTACTCTACCTAGCAGCCCTGCACGAGACTGCACAGATATTCAGCTGGAAGGTGAGACTCAGAGTGGCGTCTACCAAATCTTCCCTGAGAGGTAAGCTGTTTCTTGAGCCTCTGTTAACATTTTGATAGTTGACCTCTTGACAGCGATGGTTATAATTTAGTTGTTGAGCTCTGTCAGTATTTCTTCTTTTTCGTTCTTCCAACAAATAAAAGCATGAACCTCACCTTCTTGTCTTCATCCACCAAAGTTGTTAAAATTATCAGTTTAAGCTGAATTGTAATTTTCATAAACTATTGCGTCCGTTGGGTAAAGAAAAAAAAGTTGATTTTCATCTATGCCAGATTTAAACTGCTCCGAAAATGCTGTATAAACTGTTCTGCAGACAAGTCCTGAGCCACTTCTAAATGAACTTTTTTTTATATTTTATTATAAAAACATATTATATACAATTACATATTCCAAAGGACATCATTACATACATTAATGACATCTTTAATTCAATAAATTAGAAAACACTTCCCTACATGTAAACAATATAACAAATTGTAATAATTATAATAAACAGAACCAGGCCATCATGCTAAAAAACATATTATAACGTATTATAAAAAAGACAATATTACACATTATTTAGTCTCAAAAAAATTAAGTACAAATAAAGTTGTTTTACACGATATATAGGTGAACTACTAAAACTATTATCCAGAGAGCTGAGGAGGGGTTGTTGAGGTGGTTCGGACATGTAGAGAGAATGGAACGAGACAGAATAACTTCGAGAGTGTATAAATCTGTAGTGGAAGGAAGGCGGGGTAGGGGTCGGCCTAGGAAAGGTTGGAGGGAGGGGGTAAAGGAAGTTTTGTGTGCGAGGGGCTTGGACTTCCAGCAAGCATGTGTGAGCGTATTTGATAGGAGTGAATGGAGACAAATGGTTTTTAATACTTGACGTGCTGTTGGAGTGTGAGCAAAGTAACATTTATGAAGGGATTCAGGGAAACCGGCAGGCCGGACTTGAGTCCTGGAGATGGGAAGTACAGTGTCTGCACTCTGAAGGAGGGGTGTTAATGTTGCAGTTTTATAACTGTAGTGTAAAGCACCCCTCTGGCAAAACAGTGATGGAGTGAATGATGATGAAAGTTTTTCTTTTTCGGGCCACCCTGCCTTGGTGGGAATCGGCCGATGTATTAATAAAATAAATAAATAGGTGAACTACCTATATCTGTTAACAAACCAAGGGCAGAACCACCATTAACAAACCCCTCCTATACTCGACAAAGAAACACCCATAGATCGAACTCATGATAATTAATACAAAACAATATGTTAAAGAACTCTCCACATTAAGTTCAAAAATTACACCTCCAAAATTCTGTATTAATCATGTCCTTTTTCTACCATTCCACACTCAACTCATAAACCTATGAACTTTTTTTTTATTTGTTATTATAAAAACATATTATATACAATGACATATTTCGATGGATATCATTACATTCATGAACGACAACTTAATGTACAATAATTAAAAACTTCCCTACCTGTGAACAGTATATCAAAAATTGTAATAATTATAATAAACAGAACCAGGCCCTTCTACCATAATATGTATTATAACAAGATGCAATTACACAAAGGTCAATTACAAATTAATTACAAATAAATTTACTCTACTCAATGTATAGGAGAACTTCCTATATCCGTTAACAATCCTAGGATAGAACCACCATAATCTCCTATAACAACCCTCCCTAATAAAAACCCTCCTAAACTCTAATAAGAAGCACCCTTGCAAACAATAATATAATATCAATATTCTCACGAAATACATGGATCGAACCCATGACAATGTATGATAATTAATACAAAACTATTATTAACTAACTCTCCACATTAAGTTTAATATTACATTTCCAAAATTTATGTATTAATCATGTCCTTTTACTACCATTCCACACTCCTCTCAAAAACCTATGAACACGATCCCCTACCCCATTTCTAGAGAAGACATTGGTATGTAATGGATTCGAACGTACACTACTATAAAAACAAAGAGGAAGTTTTAAACAAAAACTGTAATCATTATCCTCTGGTCAAACCACCTCTAACATACCCCACTTGAGTCCCAAAACCCTTCTAAAAGTCACCACATCCAATCAATCATCATCCATGAGAAACTTTTATTAGTCTTTAAAAGTCATAGAACTCATCTATAAATTGTCACCGTCACTCCTTCCCTCAAAACTGTATCCAACCAAACCTCAAGCATTCCCTCGTTATCATCCACAACAAAAGTCTCAACTCGAAGGAGAAAAGCCCCGTTTCATATACGCACATCAACTTAAGTCCACCAGCTGCCTAACTGTAAAATCCCTGTAACTACCAGGAAAACACCTACTCCACGCCATTACATATAACAACCTATTCCTACACTTAGTTCTGTACATATTCGCCCACTAGCATTCAGTCTCTCCCTTCCCGACATCCTCCTCATTCCCCACGATACATATACAAAATCTACCGCCAAATACAATAAAGCCCTCCTAACTTCCTTCCACACTCCACCTATATCCATACCTATAAACCTCAAAGGGTGTATCCCTTCTCCTCCCATCATTATAAGTAAATGTTTCATCCATTCCCTAATAATTCCCAATTGCTCACAAAAATAAACCCCATGATAAGCTGTATCTTCTTCCCCACACATTCCACAACAAGCATTTTATATAAAACCACCTTAGAGGCCAAAACCCCATGCAAAAATGAAACATTACTTCTCTCACAGTTGACTTAATTTTCAGATCTTCTAACCCACCCCAGATACTTTTCCAATCATACACTGGAAAAGTAGCAATTCCCTCGACTACTTCCCTTACCTTCCCTGCTTTTTCCAAACGTCGGACTAGAATATTCCCCGGATTTCTGGCACACATAAGAATTCTCAACATATCTTCACAATGTACCAAATCCTTACCACTCCACCATACACGTAAATGTCTCATGACATCACCAACCCGTCTGCCCCTCACCCTTTCCCCCTCGTTGTCAAAAAACAACATTTGACATACATACTCATAAGTCTCACCTCTAAATTGATTAACCCCAATCCCCCATTACCCACCTCTTTCATCACCAATTCCTTACTCAGCCAATGTCTCCCATATCCCCAGACAAACCTCATAACTTTCCCCGCAAATTCCACAACATCCGCCCTTAAAATTGGGTAAATCCCAGTCACATACCATATTTTACTATATAATAGCGTATTCACCACTATTACTCGCTGATGTATGGTCCCATCACCCCTACTCCATCCACTCATTCTACTTAAGGGGTATCTGACCATCTGACTATACTTTTTTTTATTTGTTTACCGATTGCACTCATTTTTGGTGTACTATTAGAAGCTTATATCGACTATCCTGTGACGATGTTTCAATAAAATCGTCCAAAAAGCAAATGAACCACGTAAGATTTACTGAAAATTCCTAAAAGTTCCACTTAGGAGGGATTTAATCCGAAGTGGTAGTTGGGAGAGTGGTGTTTACATTTTCTGTTGATAGAACACTTCTACGTCCATCGTGTAGCATGTACTAATTCTGTAATAAAACTTATCTTCATTCTAAAAAAATAGTTTTTAGGTTTCTTGACATTTAGCAAAATATCGGACTTTTATCCCCACACATATCTGAAAATATTTGGGATACTTCAAAAACGTATATGCTATCTTGTAAAGCAATCATTCGTCTATATTTGGCGTGAAAATAACGTCATTTCTCTCATTAATAATGACTCAATTTTGCTAAATAGGTAAATAACTTATTTCCGAGATAATGGCCAAAGTGCGCAGCAGCCCGAGTACTCTCAAAAAAAAATTCCGTAAAACCACCACCACAGACAACAGTCACCTCACAACCACAATCTCTCCAGCAAGCAGCAAACTATCAAGATCAAGAACCCAACCCGTTCTACACAACTACAGAAGAAACAGAAAAGTACATGAATACACTGATGAATCCTCCGACGAAATAGAAGATAACAACGAAGAAAATATCGAAGAAAATATCGAAGAAAATATCGAAGAAAACATCGAAGAAAACACTACAGAAACAACTCAAGAAAACACCACCACTGACCTCACCATCATCAACAACATGACTCTGTACACGACCTCTGCCTACCCTGACGAAATGCATGCTGAAGAACTCACTGATCGCCTACAAGAAGGAACAGTAAAATACATTACTGAACCACACTGCAACTGGAGCTATAGACAAATTTTGCTTGCAATCACAACTTTACTACATGTCCAAGAGGGACTTCAAAAAATTAAAGACCGATGCTCCTGACGAAATTTATCAATACGTTAAAAAAAATATAATCCGCCCCAAACAATAAAACCCATCAACTGCCTTGACAGAAGATCTCGTGCACCCTGACGCCCAACTAGTCCTTCCAAGATCCAGCCACCTAACTAACAACAACTCAAAGAGCACTGCAACCACCCTGCTCTCCCGACTCTGCTCTCATCGAGCCCGCCCACCTAACACCTGACGCCAAGCCAGTCATTGCCTAGTCATTGTCAACGAGCCAACGAGCACTGCACACACCCTGTCTTCGTTCCTGCCATCATTCATCGCCTCACAACGCTACGCAGCTGGGTTTAGCCCTGGCTCTTTATCTCCGACTCAAGATCTTCCTCTCATCATCTATTCTTCGTCTGTCCACCCTTCACACTCGCCCTATTGAGGGCTCTTACCTGAGAGTATTACCTGACCTGATGGTCGGTGGCGACTCTTGCACTCCCTGGCCATAGACCATCATATTATGCCACATAATATTTATTCTGGTGTGTTTTTCATGTTTCTATGCTA
Organism: Cherax destructor; assembly: GCA_009830355.1. NCBI lineage: Eukaryota > Metazoa > Arthropoda > Malacostraca > Decapoda > Parastacidae > Cherax > Cherax destructor. The sequence continues at coordinate 209,719 of WNWK01001630.1, read as the reverse complement.
TTAATATGTCGCCTTATATCATAATAGATCAATTGTAGTAAGTAAATAAACATTATTATTGATATTAGCATAAGAAAAGAACAATGTGTTGGCTGGTGTGTGTTGGCCGCGACATTGTAATTTATGGCCTGTCAGCACTTCTTATCCGAGAAGGCCAGAGAAGGCTCCTGATTGGTTCTCAGGCCATATTAGCCCCCTCCCCCACTCTCCTATGACATCAAATGGTGAATTTGTATTATATTAGATAGAAAAATATAAGAAATTGATAGAAAAAACAAAAAAACAAATTTTTTTTTGCCGCATCAGCGCACATGTCATGACAGATGCCGTCACCATACCTGTTATAAATTACTATAATTCCTTGTAGAAACATTGTATAATGATGAGAATTATACGAGGGTGTGGCCAGAAAGATCAGCTATTTTTTGGTAAGAAAAACTCAATTTTCATATTTTTTCGATTTTTTTTTTCTCAGCACGCACACAACGCTAGCGCTTAAAGTACCTTTTAAAACATTCCTTGCATTAACTAGTCTTGCCTCTCCAAAATTATCTTTAAACACAATTCCACAAACCTTTAAACTATCAACTACTTTCCAACCACACCTATAACCCCCTATACCTCCTCCTCCCCACGTTCCAATCTCAAGTAATTTTAATTTATCTTTATTAATGCTTAATCCTGTCACCATGCCAAATATTCCCAAACACTCATTCACTCGTGTTAACGCTGCCTCATTCGTAACCAAAACAGTTGTATCATCTACATATCCAACTATCCCTGCATCACCATCCGTACCTTCCTTAAGATGATGCTTCATGCCAGTACTAACTAAACAATACAACGGATTCTGTAGACAAGCAAAAAGAATTTGCGACAAGGGACACCCCTGTCGCAATCCCTTCCCCATGCATATGGCTCCACTAATCATTCCATTTATTTGCACTCTCACTCTAGCATCTCTATATAATAATTCCGCCCATCTCACTATTTCATCCCCAAAACCTTGCTTCCTCATAATTTTCCATAACATTCCCCTTGCATTCATCAATAAATTTTCGAATATTCATCAAACCTTTCGTAACACTTCTCCCCGGAATACCATATTGTCCTTGCCCTATAACCCTCTCTGAAATACTTTTTATCTTATTCCCCAATACCTTAGCAAACAATTTATAATCCGCACACATCATCGACAATGCTCTATAATTCCTAAGAGTTTCATCCAGACCATATTTTCATATCAACACTACCACTCCCGTTCTTTGCAACTCTCCCATGCATTTAGTTTCTTTCATCTCATTCAACAACCTTACTACACATTCCTTTAATGCATCCCAATTTGCAACATAAAAGTCACTCGGCAAGCCATCCACCCCAGGCGACTTACGCAGACTCATGTTATTCAGAGCAACCCACACCTCATCCTCACTTATAACACCTTCCATCTCCATCCTATCAACTTTATTCAATATTGTTTCTACACTACTCAAAATCTGTTCAATCGTGGTTTTAACACTCATCCTATTTCCACTCAGATCTTTCCTAAAATATTCCCCGTACCATGCACTCGCATATAAATTCATGGCTTCAGTTGTACGCATAACGTGCCCCTTCTGATACAAACCCATTGTCTCATGCACCTCTAATTTATTTATCAACATGTTTTGTCTACTTTTCCTATATTTTCGCAATACACACATAGAGGGCTTATCCCCCCACAACACCACCTCTATGCCCCCCACGCCCACGAATCGCATCAAAACGTTCATTATGAATCATCTGCAATCTATCTTTAAATTCCTCATTTCCACTACTTGCCTATCCGTTCTTCCATAACAACACTCAGCAAATTGTCCTTCAAAATACTTCTGGAACCCATACTTCCTACTTCCATTGTGCCTCTTCTTGTCCTTTCATCCTATAATATTTCTGAATAGCTGGCTTCGCTACATTCACCCACCATGCAACAATATCCTTCTCTAACCTTCCATTTTCCCACACACTTCCACCATTCACCGAAACCCATCACTGCTTCCTCCCCATCCAATAATTTCATATTCAATTTCCAATTGCCAGTTACCCACCTGACCATTCCCGACCATTCCAAGTCAACTATCACCCCTCTATGGTCTGAAAATCCAACATCCACACACGTAACCGTGCCAACATTAATCATCCTAGAAACATAAATCCTATCTAACCTTGCAGCATATCCCCTCCTTACAAAGGTAAATTCTACATTATCACCACCTGCAACTACATCCACTAAACTTACACTTCCCAAAACATCACGCAAAACACTCAACACACATCCCCCCCCCTTGGTTCTACATCCCTTTCTCGTATGATACAGTTCCAATCACCTTCCAAAACTACCACCTCTGGCAATCCTCTCAAAAAATATATTAATTGTTCCCTTACAAACTCTTCCTTTACACTCCTAACGCTAGTTGCCGATAAATAAACGCCAATGAAAGCAGCACGAACATCGCCCCATACCCCGTCTACTCTTACCACCCTCCCCTCCCTACCCTCTTCCCACTTCAACAACTGAAAAGGGTATTCTCCTTCACTAAAACTGGCACTCCACCCTTGAAAGACCCAGAGCTACCAGCATGCACTCTATAATCCGGCACAATCAAATTTCTACCATATCGACAATTATGCTCTTGTATAAAGGCCACATCCACTGCGCATCTTTTCATGCACACCTCAATCCACTTCCTTCTTACCTCCACCATAGCTCCATTAACATTTAACGTGATGCTCCTGAAAACATTAGAGGTGGTTTTCCTTTGGATCTACTAACTCTTTATCCTTCCATTCCCAAATTACCTTGTCCATTACTACCATTCCTATCCATATTCTTCACTTCTTGTACATCACCACCCCTTTTTTATTTTTCAAAGGTCTTTGTGGTACATCAAAAGACACTTTTTTACAGGTCCTTTGCGCAGGGGTAAGTATATCATCATCACCCATGGCATGGTTCGTTTCCTTGAATCATTATGAATTTCCATATCCATTTCCCTATCCTCATTATGAACAATGACCTGCACTTGCACTTCCAATCCTCCATCATCAGGACTATTATCTCCCATTTCTCCCAGTACACTCAAAATCTCTTCAGCTTTCTCCACAAAGCAAATCTCATTTGTCCTTTGTGAACTATTTAATAATCCACTCACCAACTCAGGAATCACCTCACTCATACCCAAATCTAGTTTCGCTTCCTCTGCAAATGATCCCATTGCAACCTGTGTGTTCACCGGAAGCGTTTTACACATTTCCATCGACTCTGTTACTATGTCACTCCACCTTGCAGTTGCGTCAATGCCCAGACCTCCCTGAGATTCATGCAATTCTCCATGTCCATCCTTACTTGTACGCTCCTCATCCAGATGCCGTCCTTTGCCATTTATTGCATGCAGCAGCCATATGCTCATACGAGTCACATATACGACATGTTCGTTGTTGACCAGCATATGTAACATATACTTGTGTTCTGAAGTCTGTTAACACTACATATGAAGGTATTGCCCTTCGTAATGTCATTTTAAGGCTATATGATCCCTCAGGCATGCCTGCATATAAACCATCAGTCCAACGACCTATTACAGCCGCATGTATTACTCCATATTGCTTGAAAGCATCCTTTACATCCATTTCCTGTGCTTCAAACGGTAAATTTATGATCTTTATCCATGTGTATTGTTTGGAAACATCTTTTAACTTCACTTCCACTGTAGCATTTACTTGCAAACACTTGTCCTCGAACTTATCGACAAGTGCTTCATAAACTTGGGTAGGTGTCAATTTGATGAAAATTCTTGCACTTCCATTGAGCGCAACACCGTAAATATCATCATTTGCTATGTCATATTTATCTTGAATGATAGCCGGCAGCAATACATTAGCATTCGATGGATAAATGGCTCCATTTATGAGTTCCACACAGACAGTATTCACTCTTCTCCGGAACTGTGTTGACATCTTGCTATGAAAACACCAACTGCCACAGCACAACAAGTGAGTAGCCAGGAGCACCTGCCACAGCCAAGGCTGAGCAGCGAATGAATGTTTCTAAATGAACTGCCCAAGTAGCGGTCCAAGTAAATAAACATACACTTTCAAGGGAACACCATTCGAATTACCTGTTAAAATAATTGGACTCACTATATGTAGTCTACATCAAAGGGTTTTAACAATTGTACACGTTCCCTTGGCAATGGTGGAGGACCTGGGTACATACAGGTTCTGGCATCCACATGGCGATATATTACACAAGATTTAATAACCCATTTAACACTTTGTCGTCCTTATGGAATCCAGAAAGTTTCCCTAATTCAATTTAAAGTATCTTGTACCCCACCATGCATTATAATTTTATGGGTATTTAAAATAATCAAAGTTGTCAGATGATAGGTTTTGGGCAGAGTATATTCACCCAATTCAGCATTTTGTAACCTCTACACCTAATTACATCAGCTAAATATAACCCTAATTTATCTATTATTGAACCTTTTACAACTTTCTCTTTTTTATTTTCATCTCCATAGATTTCTTCTTACACTCTCTTAGCCAGTATTTCAGAGGATGTATAAAATTATATGAAATATGCATTTGGTTTATAAATTTAAACACTTTAACATTGTTACATTAATTAGTTTGGGTAAGGAAGAATACCTATTGATATGAATGGCTAAGGAGGGACAAATTATTGGAGCGGTGGTCACAGTAATTTTAACAGGTGCAATATGCGCCTTTTATACAGCCCAATAAACTTTATTTACTTAAACCAAGACAAAGTATTCACAAATTTAGCATAAGTCAAGCCTCGTGACAAGTCAAGCCTCGTGACAAGAAATCAGCTGGATTCTCGTCATCAGGTATATGATTAAATGTTAATAAATGCTGACCCAAACTCTTATATATCTGTTGCATTTGATTAATTTCAGCGACTCTATTTTGTACGTACACAAGTACACAATCTTACCGTTACCATTACGAATCCATTGTAATGATACCTCATTATCAGACCAAATATATTTATCTCCTGCAATTTATTTCTTACATAATTAGCTAATTTGACACCTATGTAAATGGCTGTTAATTCCAACTGAGGCAATGTACGTGATTTAATTGGAGCCACTTCAGCCTTAGACATAAGAGAAACAGAATTATTACATTATATATAAGTGACTGCTCCATATGCCAATTTTGAAGAATCGCAAAAAATGTGGGAATTCCAACATTGGTATTTTTACATAATCACCTATTAATTCTTCCCACTTTTTAATAAATTCTTTAGGTAGGGTTTCATTCCAAGCACACTTAAGCTTCCATGCTTCTTGTATTAACAATTTCCCTCATTGTAAGGGGTGACACCAAGCCTAGTGGGTCGAAGCATTTGGGAACTTCAGTAAGCAAGACTCTCTTGGTTAATTTATTGGGTATACTGTAATTGATAGGTTTAAACAATAACAAATCTCTCTCAGTATCCCAGGTTAATCCCAATACATTACTACATTTGGGTACTTCAACTCCAGGGTAATCTTTATTTATTTTGTCCTTTAATTTGGACAAATTGCTATTCCATTCCCTCAGAGGCATATTGGCAATTTGCATTAAAATTGTTTACTCATTACTTCACTCAGTGGACTACCTGTACATTTAAGGTGTGCATTTATTGTCGCTTGAAGCAGGAACGGACTGTATGTAGCACCAAATAATACACTCCTAAAGCGAAAAGTTTTCATAGGGCTAAGTGGGCCATTAGGATTCTCAGGCAGTGGCGTGCAGAGGTCTGGTGATGCCAACTCCTTGATTGTATGCCCCAAAGACTCAAGTATAAGGGCTAGTACTGAGAAATATTATGAGAAAGGATGATATTTTGAATATGTAAACACAGATGAAACATGAAATAAACACTATTCTATTTAAATATAAATCAACCAAATTGATTAAGTTCTTTTCCCCAAATGATTCCTGGTGTCAGAAAACACTTGGACTACTTCACGTTTTACATCAACTGTGAGAAATTCTTTTTCAATGTTTATCAAAGCCAGGTTGGTCAGTCGCTTCTGTGACATTGAAGACCTCAGTTACGTTTTTATTAATTTCAGTTTTGAAAATGACCTTTCACAACTTGCAACTGAAAACGCGATCACTATCTTATTTCCCTCTCTAAATGGATGCCCCTTTACCCATTTGGATGCCCCCTCGGCACGACACTGTTCTCAGGCCACAAGAAACGGGTACAATCCCAGTCTGCCTCCTACAAACCCACACTTAGGAAAGCTTTACTTATGTCATCCATAAAGGCATAATTCTTAACCATGAAATTTAACAATATATCTCCTATTATTTTCTGTCAACGATGGACCTGTCATCAGACAATTATTCAAATATGGTACAGTTTTACTACTCCTACCACTACAATTACACACAATTCTTAGGGAGTATTTAAGAATCCTTTTTAACTCCATGATGTGGTAAATAATGATCATAATTTTTTGCGTGCTCAGGAGGTACTTCCTCTATGAATTTATTCTTTAATTGGTCATTAATTATCTCATTTTATGCAGTCAATAATTCTGGTGTCCTACTCAATTCGTGGACTTGAGCCTTTAATTGTCCATAGGCCATTCTATAATTTGTAGGAATTACTGGATGATTCAGCTTCCACGGGAGTCGCACCAATATTGTCCAGAATCATATTTAAAATTTTCAGGTATTGTTCCTGAGTAAAGGAATCATCTGGAATTTCTTCATTTACATTGATTCCAATGCTGTCCAGTTCCCACAATTTATACACTGGCTCATCATCCTCTATGGAAGAATATTTATACTGGGGCACTATTTCATAAGACACAGTGACTGTATTTATTGTGTTCTCTGGTCATTCATTATTAGTACGAGGGAGCCTATCATGCATTACATGGCCTCCTGAGGTTTTTAGAAGAGTGACACCACATTTCTTTACCATACCTTTTACAAATGAGGCATAATAATCACTCCCTATTAAAATATTTATTGACCCCCACAGAGTCATTATTTACACCCGAAGATGCCAATTTTACATTATTTTGAGAAAGCCTTTCAGTAGCTTCACTAAGCCCTATTGTAGTGATTTTCTGTGGGAGCCTATTAACAATTACTGCATTGATAAGTTTCACCTCATTGCCCGGGCCGACATTTACATACAGTGTCGTACAACTGGTCCTTTTTATCTGACAGAAAACCAAATAATTATAAATTTGTAGGATCCCCCACTTGACTTCATATCATTGAGACAACTAGGCTTTATGAAAGTGCGTTGTGATCCTTGGCCCAGTAATGCAGTTACATGTTTTTATTTATGCCTTTTATCCCTAATTTTTACATTCACCACAGGTAAGGCTACCTCAGCTATGCCATATCATCATTAACATTAGCTGCAATTTTTCCATTGGTAACTGTTGTGCCAGAGTCATCAACATTATTATCATTATCATCATTATTATTATCATTATACAAACCCTTACACATTACTACATGATGCCTTTGTGGCACTGATAACAATTATTCAGTTTGGTATAACAATCCTTCACATTATGACTGCCTAGACATCTGATACATCTGTTCAGTTCTTCTAATCTTTCCGCTTTAACATCCCAAGAATCATAAGCATTACAATTCATGGAGGCATGAGTACCCTTGCAAAAGAGACGATCCCTCTTTTGCTTAACTTGACCATTATTAACTAGGCGACTCTTATTAAGGTACTTATTCCTCTTAATTTGATATGGAGAACCACTATTTTTGGTTCCTGCCACTTGATATGTGCCTATATAACCTTTTTATGGGATGAATTATGATGATTATTAACATTAACATATTTTTTTCCTTTTGCGAGATCTGTCAGATACATCATAGTCAATATGTGTTACATCCTTAGAATTATTTGGCTGGCTAGTCTGTAACTGAACTATTAATTCTTGTAGACCTAGTCTTATTTCCTCCAGACCAAAATAACCTTTGTGATATTTATTAAACAACCACTCTACAGTTTTGCTGGTCAATTTATTCTGCACAATAGCACTCAATAACCAATCTGATCCACCCAGATCATATTTATTACTTAAAGTTTTAAGAGTGCTCTCCAGTTTAACTCTAAATTGATGTAAACTTTTGTAATTGCGATCTGAAGTTTTTAAATCAACTACAATAGTTACTAGGTCCAACCTACTTTGTTCTAAATTACCATAGGTGACCTCCAACAAGTCCACTGCTTCTTTATAACTATCACCTACATTTGGAAAGGCTTGTCTCAGAATATGATCATCACCTCTTACCTGTCCTTTAAGGTAAAATAATTTGGTAGCACATGCAAGGTCCTTCCAATTATGTACAGCTGCTTTAAATATATACGAGAATTCTTCCCAACTTTCTCCTGGATTAAATATAGGTAGATATAATTCTGGGAGTTTAGAAAGACACATCTTATTTACATTACTAGATTGGCTAACTGCATTGTTTACACTCTTTAATTTATTTGAAGCCACACTTTTACAGGACAGAATGTTTTTTTTCCAGATCATAATATTGATTAATTAGTAAATCCATTTCTTTATCAACTGCACAATTCACCAGCAGATCTCCTTCATAATTTGGGTAATACAATTTATATGACTCATATCTACTGTCTAATGCATCTAGATACAATTTTTTTATCATCAGGGTTCACAATTTCATGATTCATTAAGTCCAGGCACTTATTATATGCTCTATTGACATGACCTTTCCTAGCATTTAATGATGCTTTCTTTGCTCCAATATCCAAAGATTTGCCAATTACATTAACTTGATTAGATTCATCCATGGTTTCTTTATATTAAATTCAATCAATAAACACTGGTTTTACAAATGAAGCAGTGACACTTTATAGAAGTAATTGTTACAATTTACCCTTGAATAAATCCTACCCAAATTTGGGCTTAGTAAATTAATTGTGGTAATTATAATCCACCACACTAACAAATTACATTAATAAAATTTGTGGACCCAACACCCACTTACTTCAGTCAAGCCCCTTATAATTATTAAATTAATTAATTCTCACTAATCATATCCAGTTCAAGAAAAGACCAAAGGGTTTATGTATGTGAGAAATTTCCTCTATGAACTACCAATTTCTGTTGCACCCCTGAGGTAAGTGGGATTTAAGACACTCAAGGATAGTGTCTCCTTCGATACCCACAACCCTCAAACCACGCTCACACAAGCCACCCACAATCCTCAAACCACGCTCACACAAGCAACCCACAACCCTCAAACCACGCTCACACAAGCCACCCACAACCCTCAAACCACGCTCACACAAGCCACCCACAACCCTCAAACCACGCTCACACAAGCCACCCACAACCCTCAAATCACGCTCACGCAAGCCACCCACAACCCTCAAACCACGCTCACACAAGCCACCCACAACCCTCAAACCACGCTCACACAAGCCACCCACAACCATCAAACCACGCTCACACAAGCCACCCACAACCCTCAAATCACGGTCACGCAAGCCACCCACAACCCTCAAACCACGCTCACACAAGCCACCCACAACCCTCAAACCACGCTCACACAAGCCGGGACCTAAAAATTTTTATAATAATAATAATAATATATAATAGTTTATTTGGACATGATAAAAAGAATTACAATGGGTTATGAGATTACATGAGATGTACATGCCAAAAGCCCCTAATATGCAGTAATTCTGGTATAATTTGATTGGTTGTGGACTGTATGGGTTTTAAGACTGACTGAAGAAAAACACGGTGGGGTCCACAGATTACAAGAGTCATGGTGAAAGTTAATAATATGGTTATTATTACCACTTACCAATGTTTCCTCTGGAGGCCACTTAATGCGGCTGGATCACCCACAACACCTACCTTACTATCTAGAACCTACATTGGCCAGTTAGTTTTATATAAAAAGACGGTTTACTTCTTTGTGAGGTGTGACTCCAACCAACCCTTATTTCCTCCATCCACACGAAATTTCTTGATGTCCTGCCAATTTCTTGTCCCGATTTCTTCCGCAGGAACATATTTACAATTACAAGTTTTGAGGACTGCACCATTAAACCTCGGCACAAATTACGAAGTACCCCCACTAATTGAATTCTACATGGCGTCCTTTCCCCTCCTGCGCAGCCGCTCTCGTCTGCTGGTTCTTTTTTCACTTAAATTTTAATTTAACTTACCAGCAACGTATTTTTCACATTATTTAGGTTATTATAATTAACACACTATAATATTTCGGAAATTTTGTAAAAATTTCCACAAGTTTGTCACCTGTCAGTGACTTAATCAGTCCAATACAGAGAAGGGTAGAAGATAAGGAGTTTGAGCTAATCATTTTTCACAGCCTGGAGATCATGAGTTCAGTCCATTAATCCCAATAAAAGTACAGCATATGCTAGAAGGGCATATATACTACACACAGGTTATGTGAAGCAGTTGGAGGCAGCATCACCGTTGGAAAAAAATCTATTAGCATGAGTAGGCCAGGTGTTGAAGAATTCCCTGTATTAGGATTCCAAGATGTTGATGTGTCAGACATGTATTATATAAATGGTTAAGAAAACCTACAAGTTAATGAATGTTAGTTTTCTAAACAATCTTGGGATTTTGATGCAGGGAATTCTTCAACGCTTACCTATATATAGGCATGACCTACTTCCACCTTTGACACTACCTCCATCTACTTCACCTTACCTGTCTGCATAAATACCTTCTACGTGCATATGCTGTACTTTATCAAGATTGATGAATTGAATACATCAACTCCAGGCTGAGAAACTGCTTACCTCTAATCTTTTTCATCTTTTACAGTTCTTCTCTGTATTGGACTGAAGAAGGCACTGGCTGACGAACGTTTCCTCAATAAATTTAGCCAAGTGTTGAACAAGTGTCTCATTCATCAACTTGTTGGTTTTCTAAATTATTTATATAATAACAACAAAGCCAGGTGACCGAGAAGGGAATAATAGAGGAGAACCTCTCGGCTTTGAGATGTTCCACGTATAAGTTTGCCAGAACAACACTTAATTATTGGTGAACCTTCATGTAGACCGAACGTTTGCCGAAAGAATTTTCAAAAGGGGATTTGATTTTGTTTTGGTCTGTGTTGGTCCAAAGTTGCCTATTTTTATAAGAAGCTGATTACAGTGAACCACTGATTTTCATTTGGTAATTTCTGACTGCTTCAACCAAATGCTTTCACCCTTCAACACTGCTAGCTGATAATTACAATTCTCAGCAGCTTTAAACTTGATGTGCTGTTGTATTTTAGAATATTGGTTCCTCTGAGATAAAGATAATTCTTCTTTAATTTAGTTTCAAAACTTGTGTTTCTTACTGAAAGGTTTGAAATATAGCATGTTTGTCTAATTTAAATTATTTTATTGAGAAAGGAATTGGGAGTAACTTGCTAATGTTGAACAGACTAATGATGTTCATGTAGACCGAATGCGAGTTAGGCTTTGATTTTGTTTTGGTCTGTGTTGGTCCAAAGTTGCCTATTTTTATAAGAAGCTGATTACAGTGAACCACTGATTTTCATTTGGTAATTTCTGACTGCTTCAACCAAATGCTTTCACCTTTCAACACTGCTAGCTGATAATTACAATTCTCAGCAGCTTTAAACTTGATGTGCTGTTGTATTTTAGAATATTGGTTCCTCTGAGATAAAGATAATTCTTCTTTAATTTAGTTTCAAAACTTGTGTTTCTTACTGAAAGGTTTGAAATAGTTTAGGCCCATGTTTGTCCTAATTTAAATTATTTTATTGAAAGAATTGGGAGTAACTTGCTATGTGAACAGACTGACTGATGTTGCAGTAGACAGGGTTAGGCTTTGTTCAAAGTATTTATGTATGTGGTCAATCCTATGGTCACTATCTTGAACACTATGTGCTGAGTTATCCACTTACTGAAGACTATAGAGACAGACGGTATAATAACCTATGTGATAATATATTTTTTATTAACACATCGGCCGATTCCCACCAAGGCAGGGTGGCCCGAAAAAGAAAAACTTTCATCATCATTCACTCCATCACTGTCTTGCCAGAGGGGTGCTTTACACTACAGTTATAAAACTGCAACATTAACACCCCTCCTTCAGAGTGCAGACACTGTACTTCCCATCTCCAGGACTCAAGTCCGGCTGCTGGTTTTCCTAAATCCCTTCATAAATGTTACTTTGCTCACACTCCAACAGCACGTCAAGTATTAAAAACCATTTGTCTCCATTCACTCCTATCAAATACGCTCACACATGCTTTCTAGAAGTCCAAGCCCCTCGCACACAAAACCTACTTTACCCCCTCCCTCCAGCCTTTCCTAGGCCGACCCCTACCCCGCCTTCACTCCACTACAGATTTATACACTCTCGAAGTCATTCTGTCTCGCTCCATTCTCTCTACATGTTCGAACCACCTCAACAACCCCTCCTCAGCTCTCTGGATAATAGTTTTGGTAATCCCGCACCTCCTCCTAATTTCCAAACTCCGAATTCTCTGCATTATATTCACACCACACATTGACCTCAGACATGACATCTCCACTGCCTCCAGCCTTCTCCTCGTTGCAACATTCATCACCCATGCTTCACACCCATATAAGAGTGTTGGTATAACTATACTCTCATACATTCCCCTCTTTACTTCCATGGACAAAGTTCTTTGTCTCCACAGACTCCGAAGTGCTCCACTCACCCTTTTCCCCTCATCAATTCTATGATTCACCTCATCGTTCATAGACCCATCTGCTGACATGTCCACTCCCAAATATCTGAATATATTCACCTCCTCCATACTCTCTCCCTCCAATCTGATATCCAATCTTTCATCACCTAATCTTTTTGTTATCCTCATCACCTTACTCTTTCCTATATTCACCTTCAATTTTCTTCTTTTACACACCCTAATAAATTCATCCACCAACCTCTGCAACTTCTCTTCAGAATCTCCCAAAAGCACAATGTCATCAGCAAAAAGCAACTGTGATAACTCCCACTTTGTATTTGATTCTTTATATTTTAACCCCACACCTCTTGCCAAGGCCCTCGCATTCACTTCTCTTACAACCCCATCTATAAATATATTGAACAACCACGGTGACATCACACATCCTTGTCTAAGGCCCACTTTTACTGGGAAATAGTCCCCCTCCCTCCTACACACTCTAACCTGAGCCTCATTATCCTCATAAAAACTCTTCACTGCTTTCAGTAACCTACCTCTTATTCCATACACCTGCAACATCTGCCACATTGCTCCCCTATCCACCCTATCATACGCCTTTTCCAAATCCATAAATGCCACAAAAACCTCTTTACCCTTATCCAAATACTTTTCACCTATATGTTTCACTGTAAACACTTGGTCTACACACCCCTTACCTTTCCTAAAGCCCCCTTGTTCATCTGCTATCCTGCTTTCTGTTCTACTCTTAATTCTTTCAATAATAACTCTACCATACACTTTACCAGGTACACTCAACAGACTTATTCCCCTATAATTTTTGCACTCTCTTTTGTCCCCTTTGTCTTTATACAAAGGAACAATACACGCTCTCTGCCAATCCCTAGGTACCTTACCCTCTTCCATACATTTATTAAATAATAGCACCAACCACTCCAAAATAGGTGAACAGTATTTGGATAAGGGTAAAGATGTTTTTGTGGCATTTATGGATTTGGAAAAGGCGTATGATAGGGTAGATGGGGGCAATGTGGCAGATGTTGCAGGTGTATGGAATAGGAGGAAGGTTACTGAAAGCAGTGAAGAGTTTTATGAGGATAGTGAGGCTCAGGTTAGAGTGTGTAGGAGGGAAGGGACTATTTCCCAGTAAAAGTGGGCCTTAGACAAGGATGTGTGATGTCACCGTGGTTGTTCAATATATTTATAGATGGGGTTGTAAGAGAAGTGAATGCAGGGTCTTGGCAAGAGGTGTTGGGCTAAAAGATAAAGAAGCAAATACAAAGTGGGAGTTGTCACAGTTGCTTTGCTGATGACACTGTGCTTTGGGAGATTCTGAAGAGAAGCTGCAGAGGTTGGTGGATGAATTTGGTAGGGTGTGTAAAAGAAGAAAATTGAAAGTGAATATAGGAAAGAGTAAGGTGATGAGGATAACAAAAGAATAGGTGACGAAAGATTGGATATCAGATTGGAGGAGAGATATGGAGGAGGTGAATGTATTCAGATATTTGGGAGTGGACATGTCGGCGGATGGGTCTATGAAGGATGAGGTGAATCATAGAATTGATGAGGGGAAAAGGGTGAGTGGAGCACTTCGAGTCTGTGGAGACAAAGAACCTTGTCCATGGAAGTAAAGGGAATGTATGAAGTATAGTTATACCAACGCTCTTATATGGGTGTGAAGCATGGGTGATGAATGTTGCAACGAGGAGAAGGCTGGAGGCAGTGGAGATGTCATGTCTGAGGTCAATGTGTGGTGTGAATATAATGCAGAGAATTCGGGTTTGGAAATTAGAGGAGGTGCGGGATTACCAAAACGATTGTCAGAGAGCTGAGGAGGGTTGTTGAGATGGTTTGGACATATAGAGAGAATGGAACGAGACAGAGTGACTTCGAGAGTGTATAAATCTGTAGTGGAGGGAAGGCGGGGTAGGGTCGGCCTAGGAAAGGTTGGAGGAGGGGTAAAGGAAGTTTTGTGTGCGAGGGCTTGGACTTCCAGCAAGCATGTGTGAGCGTATTTGATAGGAGTGAATGGAGGCATATGGTTTTAATACTTGACGTGCTGTTGGAGTGTGAGCAAAGTAACATTTATGAAGGGATTCAGGAACCGGCAGGCCGGACTTGAGTTCTGGAGATGGGAAGTACAGTGCCGGCACTCTGAAGGAGGGTGTTAATGTTGCAGTTTTATAACTGTAGTGTAAAGCACCCTTCTGGCAAGACAGTGATGGAGTGAATGATGATGAAAGTTTTTCTTTTTCGGCCACCCTGCCTTGGTGGGAATCGGCCGATGTGTTAATAAAATAAAAATAAATAAATAACCACTCCAAAACTATATCCCACCTGCTTTGAACATTTATATCTTTATCCCATCAATCCCAGCTGCCTTACCCCCTTTCATTCTACCCACTGCCTCACGAACTTCCCCCACACTCACAACTGGCTCTTCCACACTCCTACAAGATGTTATTCCTCCTTGCCCCATACACGAAATCACAGCTTCTCTGTCTTCATCAACATTTAACAACTCCTCAAAATATTCCCTCTATCTTCCCGATACCTCTAACTCTCCATTTAATAACTCTCCTCTCCTATTTTTAACTGTCAAATCCATTTGTTCCCTAGGCTTCCTCAAATTATTAATCTCACTCCAAAACTTTTTCTTATTTTCAGCAAAATTTGTTGACAACATCTCACCCACTCTCTCATTTGCTCTCTTTTTTCATTGCTTCACCACTCTCTTAACCTCTCTTTTTTCTCTCCATATACTCTTCCCTCCTTGTATCACTTCTACTTTGTAAAAACCTCTCATATGCTAACTTTTTTTCCCTTACTACTCTCTTTACATCATCATTACACCAATCGCTCTTCTTCCCTCCCGCACCCACTCGCCTGTAACCACAAACTTCTGCTGAACACTCTAACACTACATTTTTAAATCTACCCCATACATCTTCGACCCCATTGACTACACTCTCACTAGCCCATCTATCCTCCAATAGTTGTTTATATCTTACCCTAACTGCCTCTTTTAGTTTATAAACCTTCACCTCTCTCTTACTTACTGCTTCTATTTTCCTTGTATCCCATCTACCATTTACTCCCACTGTAGCTATAACTAAAAAGTGATCTGATATATCTGTGGCCCCTCTATAAACATGTACATCCTGAAGTCTACTCAACAGTCTTTTATCTACCAATACGTAGTCCAACAAACTACTGTCATTACGCCCTACATCATATCTTGTATACATATTTATCCTCTTCTTCCTAAAATATGTATTACCTATAACTAAACCCCTTTCTATACAAAGTTCAATCAAAGGGCTCCCATTATCATTTACACCTGGCACCCCAAACTTACCTACCACACCCTCTCTATATGTTTCTCCTACTTTAGCATTTAGGTCCCCTACCACAATTACTCTCTCGCTTGGTTCAAATGTTCCTATACATTCGCTTTACATCTCCCAAAATCTCTCTCTCTCCTCTACACTCCTCTCTTCTCCAGGTGTATACACGCTTATTATGACCCACTTTTTGCATCCGACCCTTATTTTAATCCACATAATCCTTGAATTTACAGATTTATATTCCCTCTTCTCCTTCCATAACTGATCCTTCAACATTATTGCTACCCCTTCCTTAGCTCTAACTCTCTCAGATACTCCTGACTTAATCCCATTTATTTCTCTCCACTGAAACTCGCCTACCCCCTTCAGCTTTGTTTCGCTTAGGGCCAAGACATCCATCTTCTTTTCATTCATAACATCAGCAATCATCTCTTTCTTATCATCCGCACTACATCCACGCACATTCAAACAACCCAGTTTTATAAAGTTTCTCTTCTCTTTTTTAGTAAATGTGTACAAGAGAAGGGGTTACTAGCCCATTGCTCCCTATGTGATATGTCAACATATATTATTAATGAATATAAGATACTAGACACGTTAAACAAATTTCCTGAATTTGCTGCAGCAGATAAGTCAACTGTCAATACAAATTCATATGTACTCCTGTTAGCCCTTCTGGGGCCTAGGTCCTAGGCTTTTTGTATATTTACATGCTCTTGCGCTACCACAATAAACCAGTCACTTCAGCGGCAAAATGTAATTTAATCCGCTCTAAACTTTTATCATGCATTAATGTAAACGGCCAATTCAATACGCTTAATAATTTTTGGATGACGCAGCAACCGAAATACAGCAAAGCCTCGATTAGTACGAATAAAGAATCCCACTAAATGATCGTATTAATCGAATTCATACTATTCGAAGTTGTTATTACACAATGTACGGCAATTGGTTCCACGCCAACGAAAATACTGTAAGTTTATTTAGGTACAGGAACACATAAATATAATTATCATACACAGTAACATAGTATATGTAGATTACATTTGATTACCCAAAAAATCAGAAAAACGGTATTACATTTTATTGTTGATCTAAATTAAAAAGGTCTCCAGTTCATGGAACCAAGCCGCCTTCCAGTATTCGTTTTTTCTTCAACAACAGCTTCCACTTGAGAGGAAAATCAGCTTCTTTATCTGCACTGGCAGAGTCTTCAGCAATTTTAACATTATGCAATTTAATTCGATTTCTAAAACCAGCCATTGCTTGCAATAAAAGTTTCTTCAGTTTCCGTATGAACTGTGTTGTCTTTCACTGTTGTTAAGAGACTCAAAGACGCAAATGTAATAACAAGCTTCCTCATTCTTTTACGGTTGCATTATTTGCACTTTAAGTATTCTTCCGTTTGTCCGGATCTGCTAAAGGCAGTTCATCAAAATTTAAAATATAATATAGAACTGTTAACGTGTGTGTATAGTATAACAAGCTGCTGCTTGTCTTCACACGGGGTGAGCAACAAACTCCCGATAACTCAATTTTGACTCGAATTAAATATGGTCTGGTATTATTTTTTAATTCGTACTAAATCGAATTGAGCATTAATCACATTCGTACTAATCGAGGCTTTACTGTACTAGTTATTATTATTATTATTATTAGCAGGCAGCAGAAGTCCCAGTAGTAACATTAAAAGTAGTAATAGTATTAATAGATAAAGTAGCAGTAGTAGTAGCAGTAGAGGTAATAGAAGTAGTAATAATGATATTAGTAGTAAAAGTAGTAGTAATAGTAGCAGTAATAGTAGTAGTAATAATAGTAATAGTAGTAGCAGCATTTGTAGTAGTAGTATATAATAGTACTGGATCTAAAAGTAAGGTGTTGGTAGTTCCGCAGCAGGTGAGAGTGTGTTGTGTAAGATGCAAGAGGATCACCTGTGGACGGTGTTCCTCGCCCGCCAGCGACAGACTCCACAAGAGAACTTTGCCAGAAACTGGCAAGACTACAAAACCGGCTTCGGTGATCCACGTGGAGAATATTGGCTGGGTAAGACTAGATGTAGCTCTCTGTTGTATTCATGTTCATGCATCTCTTTGTGCTGTGTTACAATTAATGTAGCACTCTGTGTTGCATTGTAGTTCATAAAGCTCTCTGTGTTGTGTTGTAGTTCTTGTAGCTCTCTGCGTTGTGTTGTAGTTCATGTAGCTCTCTGTGTTATGTAGTAGTTCATGTAGCTCTCTGTGTTGTGTTGTAGTTCATGTAGCTCTCTGAGTTGTATTGTAGCGCATGTAGCTTTCTGTGTTGTGTTGTAGTTCATGTAGCTCTCTGTGTTGTGTTGTAGTTCATGTAGCTCTTTGTGTTATGTTGTAGTTCATGTAGCTCTCTGCGTTGTGTTATGTTGCAGTTCATGTAGCTCTCTGTGTTATGTTGTAGTTCGTGTAGCTCTCTGTGTTATGTTGTAGTTCCTCTAGCTCTCTGTGCTGTGTTGTAGTTCATGTAGCTCTCTGAGATGTGTTGTAGTTCATGTAGCTCTCTGAGATGTGTTGTAGTTCATGTAGCTCTGTGTTGTGTTGTAGTTCATGTAGCTTTCTCTGTTGTGTTGTAGTTAATGTAGCTCTTTGTGTTGTGTTATGTTACAGTTCATGTAGCTCTGTGTTTTGTTATATTGTAGTTCATGTAGCTCTCTGTGTTATGTTGTAGTTCATGTAGCTCTCTGTGTTGTGTTGTAGTTCATGTAGCTATCTGTGTAGTGTTGTAGTTCATGTAGCTCTCTGAGATGTGTTGTAGTTCATGTAGCTCTGTGTTGTGTTGTAGTTCATGTAGCTTTCTGTGTTGTGTTGTAGTTCATGTAGCTCTTTGTGTTGCGTTATGTTACAGTTCACGTAGCTCTGTTGTGTTATATTGTAGTTCATATAGCTCTCTGTGTTATGTTGTAGTTCATGTAGCTATGTGTTGTGTTATATTGTACTTCATGTAGCTCTCTGTGTTATGTTGTAGTTCATGTAGCTCTCTGTGTTATGTTGTAGTTCATGTAGCTCTCTGTGTTATGTTGTAGTTCATGTAGCTCTCTGTGTTATGTTGTAGTTCATGTAGCTCTCTGTGTTATGTTGTAGTTCAAGTAGCTCACTGCGTTGTGTTATGCTGTAGTTCATGAAGCTCTGTGTTGTGTTGTAGTTCATGTAGCTCTCTGTGTTGTGTTGTAGTTCATGTAGCTCTCTGAGTTTTGTTGTAGCTCATGTAGCTTTCTGTGTTGTGTTGTAGTTCATGTAGCTCTCTGTGATGAGTTATGTTGTAGTTCATGTAGCTATCTGCGTTGTGTTATGTTGAAGTTCATGTAGCTCTCTGTGTTATGTTGTAGTTCATGTAGCTCTCTGTGTTGTGTTGAAGTTCATGTAGCTCTCAGTGTTGTGTTGTAGTTCATGTAGCTCTCTGTGTTGTGTTGTAGTTCATGTAGCTCTGTCTGTTGTGTTGTAGTTCATGTAGCTTTCTGTGTTGTGTTGTAGTTCATGTAGCTTTTTGTATTGTGTTGTAGTTCATGTAGCTCTGTCTGTTGTGTTGTAGTTCATGTAGCTTTCTGTGTTGTGTTGTAGTTCATGTAGCTTTTTGTATTGTGTTGTAGTTCATGTAGCTCTGGCTGTTGTGTTGTAGTTCATGTAGCTCTCTGCGTTGTGTTGTAGTTCATGTAGCTCTCTGTGTTGTGTTGTAGTTCATGTAGCTCTCTGTGTTGTGTTGTAGTTCATGTATCTCTCTGTGTTGTGTTGTAGTTCATGTAGCTCTCTATGTTGAGTTGTAGTTCATGTAGCTCCCTGTGTTGTGTTGTAGTTCAGGCAGCTCTTTGTGTTGTGTTGTAGTTCATGTAGCTCTCTGTGTTGTATTGTAGTTCATGTAGCTCTCCATGTTGTGTTGTAGTTCATGTACCTCTCTGTGTTGTGTTGTAGTTCATGCAGCTCTTTGTGTTGTGTTGTAGTTCATGTAGCTCTCTGTGTTGTATTGTAGTTCATGTAGGTCTCTGTGCTGTATTGTAGTTCATGTAGCTCTCTGTGTTGTGTTGTAGTATATGTAGCTCTCTGTTTTGTGTTGTAGTTCATGTAGCTTTCTGTGTTGTGTTGTAGTTCATGTAGCTCTCTGTTGTTTTGTAGTTCATGTAGCTCTCTGTGTTTTGTTGTACTTCATGTAGCTCTCTGTGTTGTGTTGTAGTTCTTGTAGCTCTCTGTGTTGTGTTGTAGTTCATGTAGCTCTCTATGTTGTAGTTCATGTAGCTCTCTGTGTTGCGTTGTAGTTTATGTTGCTCTCTATGCTGTAGTTCATGTAGCTCTCTGTGTTGTGTTGTAGTTCACATAGCTCTATGTGCTGTAGTTCATGTATCTCTCTATGTTGTGTTGTAGTTCATGTAGCTCTCTGTGTTGTGTTGTAGTTCATGTAGCTCTCTTAGCTGTAGTTCTTGTAGATCTTTGTGTTGTGTTGTAGTTCGTGTAGCTCTCTGTGTTGTGTTGTAGTTCATGCAGCTCTCTGTACTGTAGTTCATGTAGCTCTCTGTGTTGTGTAATACAACAAGTAATTCTCTGTGTTGTGTTGAAGAACATGTAGCTCTATGTAATATGTAGTAGAGCACGTAGATCTCTGTGTTGTGTTGTAGAACATGTAGATCTCTGTGTTGTGTTGTATATCATGTAGCTCTATGTGTTATGTAGTAGAGCATGTAGATATCTGTGTTGTGTTGTAGAACATGTATAGTTCTGTGTTGTGTTGTAGAGCACGTAGCTCTTGATGATGAGTTGTAGCTCAATAAGCTTCCTTTAATTTGTTATAGTTCATTTAGTATTTTGTGATTTTTTCATTAAGCTGTCTGTGTCAGCTTTTCGTGTAGGTCTGTGTTCTACTGTAGCTTTTTATGTAGCTCTGTGTTGTGCATTTCATGTAGTTCACTGTAATGTATTATATCTTATGTAGTTCCTTTTATTGTACTATACATATAGATCTCTTCTGCAGCCTGAGAGACTGACCAACCTAACACTAGTTCTTCGTGAGTGATGGGCTGAGTATATCTTAGGATCTCCATAGCTTCTGATGTCGCCTATGTGTACTCACCTAATTGTGGTTGCAGGGGTCGAGACTCATCTTCTGGCCCCGCCTCTTCGCTGTCCGCTACTGGGTCTCTGCTCTCCCTGCTCCATGAGCTTTATCATACCTTGTCTTAAAACTATGTATGGTTCCCGCCTCCACTATATCGTTCGCTAGACTATTCCACTTCCTGACTACTCTATGGCTGAAGAAATACTTCCTAACATCCCTTTGACTCATCTGAGTCTTCAGCTTCCAGTTGTGTCCCCTTGTATCTGTGTTCCCTCTCTGGAACATCCTGTCACTATCCACCGTGTCGATTCCCCGCAGTATTTTGTATGTCGTTATCATGTCTCCTCTAACCCTTCTGTCCTCCAGTGTTGTTAGTCCTATTTCCTCAACTTTCTTATAGGACAGTCCCTGAGTTTGGAAGTACCTTGTGCAAACCTTTGCACTTTCTCTCGTTTCTTGACTTGCTTGACCAGGTGTACTCACCTAATTGTGGTTGCAGGGGTGTGTGTGTGTGTGTACTCACCTAGTTGTACTCACCTAGTTGTGGTTGCAGGGGTCGATCCATAGCTCCTGGCCCCTCCTCTTCACTGGCCGCTTCTGGGTGTGTGGGTTTGTGTGTGTGTGTGTGTGTGTGTGTGTGTATGTTTTTTGTGTTTTGTGTGTGTGTGAGTGTTTCATATTTTTTATGTGTGTGTGTGTACTCACCTAATTGTGGTTGGAGGAGTCAAGTCACAGCTCATGACCCCGCCTCTTCTCTAGTCGCTACTAAGTTACTCTCCTTGCTCCATGAGCTTTAGCATACCTCTTCCTCCACTTCATCATTTTCCAGACTATTCCACTTCCTGACCACTATGTGACTGAAGAAATACTTCCTAACATCCCTGTGATTCATCTGAGTTTTCAACTTTCAATTGTGACCCCTTGTTGCTGTGTCCCATCTCTGGAACATCCTGTTTCTGTCCACCTTCTCATTTCCTCTCTGTATTTTATATGTCGTTGTTAACATGCCCCCCCCCTCTCTCTCTCCTGTCCTACAGTGTCGTCAGGTCAACTTCCCTTAACCTCTTCTCGTAGGACATACCCCTTAGCTCTGATACTAGTCTTGCTGCAAACCTTTGCACTTTCTCTAGTTTCCTTACGTGCTTCGCTAGGTGTGTGTTCCAAACTGTGTGTGTGTGCGTGTGTGTGTGTGTGTGTGTGTGTGTGTGTGTGTGTGTGTGTGTGTGTACTCACCTAGTTGTGGTTGCAGGGGTCGAGTAATAGCTCCTGGCCCCGCCTCTTCACTGGCCGCTACTGGGTCACTCTCCCTGCGCCATGAGCTTTATCATACCTCTTCTTAAAGATATGTATGGAGCCTGCCTCCACTACATCACTTCCTAAACTATTCCACTTCCCGACCACTCTGTGACTGAAGAAATACTTTCTAACATCTCTGTGATTCATCTGAGTCTTCAACTTCCAACTGTGTCCCCTTGTTGTTGTGTCCCATCTCTGGAACATTCTGTCTCTGTCCACTTTGTCAATTCCTCTCAGTATCTTATATGTTGTTATCATGTCCCCCTTATCTCTCCTGTCCTCCAGTGTCGTCACGTCCATTTCCCTTAACCTCTCCTCGTAGGACATACCTCCTTAGCTCCGGGACTAGTCTTGTTGCAAACCTTTGCAATTTTTCGAGCTTCTTCACGTGCTTGGCTAGGTGTGGGTTCCAAACTGGTGCTGCATACTCCCGTATGGGCCTAACGTACACAGTGTACAGGGTCCTGAACGATTCTTTATTAAGATGTCGGAATGCTGTTCTTAGGTTTGCTAGGCGCCCATATGCTGCAGCAGTTATTTGGGTGATGTGCGCCTCAGGAGATGTACCTGGTGTTATACTCACCCCAAGGTCTTTTTCCTTGATTGAGGTTTGCAGTCTGTGGCCCCCTAGGCTGTACTCCGTTTGCGGTCTTCTTTGCCTTTCCCCAATCTTCATGACTTTGCACTTGGTGGGGTTGAACTCCAGGAGCCAATTACTGGACCACGCTTGCAGCCTGTCCAGATCCCTATAGTTCTGCCTGGTCCTCGTCCGACTGAATTCTTCTCATCAACTTCACATCATCTGCAAACAGGGACACTTCGGAGTCTATTCCTTCCGCCATGTCGTTCACAAATACCAGAAACAGCACTGGTCCCAGGACTGACCCCTGTGGAACCCCGCTAGTCACGGGCGCCCACTCTGACACCTCACCACGTACCATGACTCGCTGCTGTCTTCCTGACAGGTATTCCCTGATCCATTGTAGTGCCTTCCCTGTTACCCCTGCCTGGTCCTCCAACTTTTGCACTAATCTCTTGTGTGGAACTGTGTCAAACGCCTACTTACAGTCTAAGAATATGCAATCTATTCACCCCTCTCTCTCTTGTCATATTGCTGTCACCCTGTTGTAGAACTCCAGTAGGTTTGTGACACAGGATTTCCCGTCCCTGAAACCGTGTTGGCCGTCGTTGATAAGCTCATTCCTTTCTAAGTGCTCCACCACTCTTCTCCTGACTATCTTCTCCATGACCTTGCATGCTATACATTTCAGTTACACTGGTCTGTATTTTAGTGCTACGTTCCTGTCTCCTTTTTTAAAAATTGGAACTACATTTGCTGTCTTCCATACCTCAGGTAGTTGCCCTGTTTCGATAGATGTGTTGAAGATCATTGTTAGGGGTACACATAGCACCTCTGCTCCCTCTCTCAGGACCAATGGAGAGATGTTATCCGGCTTCTTATCTGAAGAACTTGTTAAATACCATTGCCAGTTCCTACTATCATTAAACTTATTAAACTTTGTATTGTTGATGCAAAATTTGTATTTACTGATGAGTTTTACACTCAGAAGTTTGGTATGGCAATGGGAAATTCTCTTTCACCTGTTCTTAGTAATTTAAACATGGAATTTTTTGAAACATGATAGCTTAACACAATCCTTCCTAATAGAGCTAAGTGGTATAGATACGTGATGATATTTTGTGTCTTATGCCTAAGAATGTAGACATAAACCATTTCCTTGATAAATTAAATAGCCTAGCTCATGCTATAAATTTTACTGTTGAGTTCGAAGTAAATAACTCATTGCCTTTCCTAGATGTTTTAATTATTAAGGGTAACACTGATTTTAAATTTTAAATTTACAGAAAACCCCAAATAACTGTTCCTATGTACACTATTATTATTCACATCAAAATAGAGTTGAACTGTCGGTTTTCTTTACGTATTTGTAATCCAGAGTTCTAAGATGAAGAAGTCTCCAAAATTTATGAAATAGCTAATGATCTAAAATACCCAACAAACTTTGTTGATAAATTCTTTAAAATAGCTAGACATACTTTTTACAATCCAAAAAGGGAAAACCAACCTTATTCAACTAAAAATATGTTGATTCTCCCTTACCATGAAAACTTGGTTGATATGCCTTCCCTTCCTAAGACTATTAATATCAAAGTTGTATTTAAAAATCTAGATACAGTAAAAAAACTTTTGATAAAAAAATTCCCCCAAAATGCTGACGGATGTGTCTATAAGGTTCCGTGGAAAATATTCTATTGCTCTGTTTATTCATGGGAGAGATTTTAACCATCCAATTGATTTTAAAAAGGCTGAGAAAGTTATATGAAGCAAATCCATGGTTGACAGGAATATAATAGAATCATGTTTTATAAAAAGCAGTTTTGAAAATAATATGAATATATCTTTTGTTTTTTTTATAAATTGGATTCATTTATAATTAATAAAATTTTGGAATAATTTAAGGTATATTATACAAATTTTTGGGAAGAATATAAGCTGTGTTTCACGGATCACTAACTACCTTCCTACATCATAAAAAGTCAGGTGTTGTTGAGGGTGGCAGCGAGGTGTAGTCTGGTCTTTATAATGCCTTCCTGTTAATGCTTTATTTTTATAGATCCTTGATAATGTAAGAAGTCACGAAAGCGCTTGGAATTTCACTATTTTTTCACAGTGGTTGTTCTGCATTTTGTGATATCACCTGTTTACTGTGATCTTATTGCACAGTACTGTGATCTTATTGCACAGTAATCGCTCCCATTATATTACTCATTATCATATCTGACATAGTCAGAGATGCAAGCCATAGCTCCATGTCTTCCTTTGCGGATGACACCCGGATTGCCATAACAGTGACCTCCATTGAAGACACTGCAAAACTCCAAGTGGACATCAACCAAATCTTCAAATGGGCCACTCAAAACAATATGAAGTTCAACGAGGAGAAATTTCAACTACTCAGATATGGAAAACTTGAGGAAATTAAAACTGTATCAAGGTATACGACAAATTCTAACCATACAATAGAGCGAAAAAGTAATGTGAAGGACCTGGGAGTGATAATGTCAGAGGATCTCGCCTTCAAAGACCACAACAATGTATCTACCGCATCAGCTAGGAAAATGATAGGATGGATAATGAGAACCTTCAAAACTAGGGACTCCAAGCCCATGATGATTCTCTTCAAATCGCTTGTTCTCTCTTGGCTGGAATACAGCTGTACACTAACTGCCCCTTCAAGGAAGGCGAAATTGCTGACCTGGAGAGTGTACAAAGAACTTTCATGGCACACATAAGTACGATAAGGCACCTCAATTACTGGGAACGATGGAAGGCCCTTGATCTGTATTCCCTGGAGTGCAGGCGAGAGAGATACATGATAATATACACTTGGAAAATCCTAGAGGGATTAGTACCAATCTTGCACAAGAAAATCACTCCCTGTGAAAGCAAAAGACTCGGCAGGAGATGCAACATTCCCTAATGAAAAGCAGGGGCACCATGAGTACATTGAGAGACAACATAATAAGTGTCCGGAGCCCAAGACTGTTCAACTGCCTCCAAGCATACATAAAGGAGGATTACCAATAGACCCCTGGCTGTCTTCAAGAAGGCACTGGACAGGCACCTAAAGTCAGTACCAGACCAACAGGGCTGTGGCTCGTACGTCAGTTTGCGTGCGGCCAGCAGTAACAGCCTTGTTGATCAGACCCTGATTCACCACGAGGCCTTGTCTTTCAGACAGAAACATGTTTTATATATATATATATATATATATATATATATATATATATATATATATATATATATATATATATTATTGCATACACAAATTTTCACTTGTCTTATATGGCAAGGTGAGCGTTGCTATTTAAGCCAAAATCGCAAGTTTTACCTAATCGGCACGACATATATATATGTATATATATATATGTCGTGCCGATAGGTAAAACTGGTCAATTAGCAAGAACTCATCTAAAATTAAGTCCTTTCTAAAATTTTCTCTTATACGTTTAAAGAAATATTTTTTCATTTATGGTAATGTAAAAATTTATAATTTTGTACCAAGAGAAACTTTGAAAACCTACCTAACCTTATTACAACAAGCACAATTTAATTTAGCCTAACCAACTAAATATATTTTAGATACGTTAACATTAATTTAATAATAAACAAACACAATGAAATATATTTTTTGTTATGTTCAGAATGATTTTGGCGAAATTATTGCATACACAAATTTTCACTTGTCTTATATGGCAAGGTGAGCGTTGCTATTTAAGCCAAAATCGCAAGTTTTACCTAATCGGCACGACATATATATATATATATATATATATATATATATATATATATATATATATATATATATATATATATATTATATATTCTTCTTCTTTCAACACGTCGGCCGCTTCCCACCGAGGCAGTATGGCCCAAAAGTAAATACGAAAGTTTCTCCTTTTACATTTAGTAATATATACAGGAGAAAGGGTTACTAGCCTCTTGCTCCGCATTTATATATATATATATATATATATATATATATATATATATATATATATATATATATATATATATATATATATTATATGTATGTATATATATATATATATATATATATATATATATATATATATATATATATATATATATATGCTAGGAATTCCAAGAGCAGGCGAAATATTCACAAATATTCAGTGTTTGTGAATATTTCATACTTCTGAATTCTAGCATTGTAAAATCTCTAGTTGTGTCGATGCATGCAGGGGATGAGATGAAAGCTGTAAGCCTTCCTGCCTGAAAGCTGGCTGCCTTGGAATAACGTCTAGCGAAAGCTGGATGCCAAGGTATTGTCCAGTGTGGTACGGTCGGTAAAGCACTGCGTTCCTGTCACAAGGTTCGTAGGGTCGAGTCTCCGTCGGCCAGAGATCAGTGTTTGTATATATATATATATATATATATATATATATATATATATAAATGCCGGGAGCAAGAGGCTAGTAACCCTTTCTCCTGTATATATTACTAAATGTAAAAGGAGAAACTTTCGTTTTTACTTGTGGGCCACTCTGCCTCGGTGGGAAGGCCGACGTGTTGAAAGAAGAAGAATATATATATATATATATATATATATATATATATATATATATATATATATATATATATATATATATATATATATATAGTATATATATATATATATATATATATATATATATGTCGTGCCGATTAGGTAAAACTGGTCAATTAGCAAGAACTCATCTAAAATTAAGTCTTTTTAAAATTTTCTCTTATACGTTTAAAGATACATTTTTTCATTTATGTTAATGTAAGAATTTATAATTTTGTACCAAGAGAAACTTTGAAAACCTACCTAACCTTATTACAACAAGCGCAATTTAATTTAGCCTAACCCAATTAAATATATTTTAGATACGTTAACATTAATTTAATAATAAACAAACACAATGAATCATATTTTTTCGTTATGTTCAGAATGATTTTGGCGAAATTATTGCATACACAAATTTTCACTTGTCTTATATGGCAATGAGCGTTGCTATTTAAGCCAAAATCGCAAGTTTTACCTAATCAGCATGACATATATATATGTATATATATATATATATATATATATATATATATATATATATATATATATATATATATATATATATATATATACATATATATACATATATATATATATATATATATATATATATATATATATATATATATTTATATATATATATATATATATATATATATATATACATATTTATATATATATATATATATATATATATATATATATATATATACATATATTATATTATATATTAACACATCGGTCGAGTCCCACCAAGGCAGGGTTTCCCGAAAAAGAAAAACTTTCATCATCATTCACTCCATCACTGTCTTGCCAGAGGGGTGCTTTACACTACAGTTATAAAACTGCAACATTAACGCCCCTCCTTCAGAGTGCAGACACTGTACTTCCCATCTCCAGGACTCAAGTCTGGCTGCTGGTTTCCCAGAATCCCTTCATAAATATTACTTTGCTCACACTCCAACAGCACGTCAAGTATTAAAAACCATTTGTCTCCATTCACCCCTATCAAATACGCTCACGCATGCTTGCTGGAAATCCAAGCCCCTCGCACACAAAACCTCTTTTACCCCCTCCCTCCAACCTTTCCTAGGCCGACCCCTACCCCGCCTTCCCTCCACTACAGATTTATACACTCTCGAAGTCATTCTATTTCGTTCCATTCTCTCTACATGCCCGAACCACCTCAACAACCCCTCCTCAAATTTTCACTTGTCTTATATGGCAATGTGAGCGTTGCTATTTAAGCCAAAATGCAAGTTTTACCTAATCGGCACGACAAAATATATGTATATATATATATATATATATATATATATATATATATATATATATATATATATATATATATATATATATATATATATATATATATATATATATATATATACATATATATACATATATATATATATATATATATATATATATATATATATATATATATATATATATATATTTATATATATATATATATATATATATATATACATATTTATATATATATATATATATATATATATATATATATATATATATATATATATATACATATATTATATTATATATTAACACATCGGTCGAGTCCCACCAAGGCAGGGTTTCCCAAAAGAAAAACTTTCATCATCATTCACTCCATCACTGTCTTGCCAGAGGGGTGCTTTACACTACAGTTATAAAACTGCAACATTAACACCCCTCCTTCAGAGTGCAGACACTGTACTTCCCATCTCCAGGACTCAAGTCTGGCTGCTGGTTTCCCAGAATCCCTTCATAAATATTACTTTGCTCACACTCCAACAGCACGTCAAGTATTAAAAACCATTTGTCTCCATTCACCCCTATCAAATACGCTCACGCATGCTTGCTGGAAATCCAAGCCCCTCGCACACAAAACCTCTTTTGCCCCCTCCCTCCAACCTTTCCTAGGCCGACCCCTACCCCGCCTTCCCTCCACTACAGATTTATACACTCTCGAAGTCATTCTATTTCGTTCCATTCTCTCTACATGCCCGAACCACCTCAACAACCCCTCCTCAGCCCTCTGGATAATAGTTTTGGTAATCCTACACCTCCTCCTAGTTTCCAAACTCCGAATTCTCTGCATTATATTCAACCACACATTGACCTCAGACATGACATCTCCACTGCCTCCATACTCCATATATATATATATATATATATATATATATATATATATATATATATATATATATATAT
Organism: Cherax destructor; assembly: GCA_009830355.1. Taxonomy (NCBI): domain Eukaryota; kingdom Metazoa; phylum Arthropoda; class Malacostraca; order Decapoda; family Parastacidae; genus Cherax; species Cherax destructor. The sequence continues at coordinate 179,892 of WNWK01001630.1, read as the reverse complement.
ATATATATATATGGAGAAGGTGAATGTATTCAGATGTTTAGGAGTGGACATGTCAGCAGATGAGTCTATGAAGGATGAGGTGAATCATAGAATTGATGAGGGGAAAAGGGTGAGTGGTGTACTGAGGAGTCTGTGGAGACAAAGAACTTTGTCCATGGAAGTAAAGAGGGTAATGTATGAGAGTATAGTTATACCAACACTCTTATGTGGTTGTGAAGCATGGGTGATGAATTTTGCAACGAGGAGAAGGCTAATATAATCTCTTATATTGCAGCTATGTAGTTCTATGTTTTGTTGTAACTAATGTAACTCAGCTGCATGTTGAGTAATCATATTGCTTTCAGTACTGTATAGATCATCAACTGTTATTTTTTGTGTTGTAGTTTAAGTTGCTTTCTGTGTTCTTTTGAAATTCATGTAGCATCTCTTTATAGTGTTGTATTTCATTTATCTCTCTTTGTTATACTGTATTTTATGTAGCTCTGTTTAATGATTTATTTTATGTAGCTCTTTTTGTTGGGTTTAATTGCATGTTGCTCTGTGTATGCTTTTATCGTTTAGTTCTCTGTTATGAGTTGTAATTTAAAAAAACTGTTTCTGTGTTTGCGGTAAATGTTGCATTGTAATAATCATTGTTGTGACGTAAATATATTATATTAATGTTCATCATGTTAAAGTTTCAATAAGCTTATGAATGGAATCATGTTGTCATTATTTGCAGGCAATGACAACCTTCACACGCTGACTGGCGGAAACCAGAGTTACCGCCTCAGGGTAGTCGCCACGAACTTGCGAGGAGAACAGCGATCTGCAGATTGGGAGACATTTAGCGTGGGTGATGAAACCAGCGGGTAATATATAAAAAATTCAGCCATTTACTAGGTTATCTCTTTCCCCCTGCATGTTTAGAGTGGGGTCAAGTTGCCAACAGGTAACGTTGAGAAAAACTCTGTCCTTTACTCAAGTATATCCTCCCAGTGCATGCTTAGCATGGGTCAGGTGCAGGGCATATAATATAGGGATAAGATAGTCGCTGACAAAAAAAATCAGAGACAGTCTGCGTTAAAATGGGGCTATCAGCGAGGAGGTCAGATTAAGTGATTTTGGGCTGTGACGACGTCGGCAGTAAATTCTGCGTGCCTGCTGATAGACGGAGCAGTAATGAAATGTTTTAAAGTGATAACGGGACTTGAGCTGAGTCTTTCTCTATGAGAAACCAATACCTAAGACTGTGTCTAATACGGGAGAGTGTAGTCTCCTAAGCACGACCATCATAAGGTGACTAAAAACTCAAATACGTTTTGACAGAATGCAGTTTGTTACGACCCACACAGACTACTGTTGTTATCAACGCTTGAGAAGTTTTCTAGAGATTATTGTAAAATATTCTGAGAGTGGAAGACACCTGTAGGAATTGTGTAGGTCATTAACAGGTGACCGCGCAGCAGAATCTGCTTGCTAGTTGACCTGAGCATCCACATGACCACGGACCCAGCAGACAACGATGTCTAAGTGTTTACTAAAAATGCGGCGTAACCAATGTTGTGTACTAAAAACGATGGAATGAGAAGAATCAAATTTTTGGATAGGAGTCTAAAACAATTACGAATGTTGAGATAGGCAATATTTATAACAGCAATGAGAATTGCATATTGCTCAGCTATAAAAAAAAAAGCTAGCTAATTCTAATAAATGAACTTTTGCAAATCCGACACCGTCAGAGGATTGACAACCATCAGTGTCAACTGTAACAGCATGAGAATAAGACCGGAAATGGTTAAGAAAATGGGAGCGAGAAGCTTCAGTTGATAATTGAGCTTTCGCACAGAGCAGTGGGGATGAAGGGACTCTTCGTGGGGATGAAGGGACTCATCGTGGGGATGAAGGGACTCATCGTGGGGAAGAAGGGACTCATCGTATGGATGAAGGGACTCATCGTGGGGATGAAGGGACTCATCGTTGGGATAAAGGGACTCAATCGTGGGGATGAAGGGACTCATCTTGGGGAAGAAGGGACTCATCGCGGGGATGAAGGGACTCATCGTGGGGATGAAGGGACTCATCGTGGGGAAGAAGGGACTCATCGTGAGGATGAAAGGACTCATCGTGGGGATGAAGGGACTCATCGTCGGGATGAAGGGACTCATCGTGAGGATGAAAGGACTCATCGTGGGGAGGAAGGGACTCATCGTGGGGATGAAGGGACTCATCGTGGGGATGAAGGGACTCATCGTGGGAGAAGGAAGGGACTCATCGTGGGGAAGAAGGGAATCATCGTGGGAACTTCCCAAGGGAAGAAAAGAGAAAAGTTATATATAGAATTCCCCCGCATGTTTAACATGGGTCATAAGCAATCAAATAAACTCAACAAATTTTCACTCTGCTTATTTAACAGAAATGACTGATTTTCGTAGATTTACAGCATAAACAAATTTTCACTCGAAGTATTTGGCAAAATCGACTCTTGCCTTTTAGGCTAAACTTACCAATTTGGACTATTGTGAACAAACTACATATGTATATATATAGGGGTAGTAGGTTGGTAGACAGCACCACCCAGGGAGGTACTACCGTCCTGCCAGGTGACTGTGAAACAAAAACCTGAAACTGTTTTACATAATGGTAGGATTGCTGGTGTCTTTTTTCTGTCTCATAAACACGCTGGATAACAGGTATATCTAGCTACTTCTACTTACACTTTAGGTCACACTACACAGGCATGCACATGCATATATATACATACACACATCAAGGTTTTTTCTTCTTTTTCTTGATAGCTCTTGTTCTTTTTATTTTCTCTATTGTCCATGGGGAAGTGGAAAAGAATCTTTCCTCGTAAGCCATGCGTGTCGTATGAGGCGACTAAAATGCGGGGAGCAATGGGCTAGTAACCCCTTCTCCTGTACACATTTACTAAAAAAGAGAAGAAGAAAAACTTTATAAAACTGGGTTGTTTGAATGTGCATGGATGTAGTGTAGATGATAAGAAAGAGATGATTGCTGATGTTATGAATGAAAAGAAGTTGGATGTCCTGGGCCTAAGCGAAACAAAGCTGAAGGGTAGGCGAGTTTCAGTGGAGAGAAATAAATGGGATTAAGTCAGGAGTATCTGAGAGAGTTAGAGCTAAGGAAGGGGTAGCAATAATGTTGAAGGATCAGTTATGGAAGGAGAAGAGGGAATATAAATGTGTAAATTCAAGGATTATGTTGATTATAATAAGGGTCGGATGTGAAACGTGGGTCATAATAAGCGTGTATGCACCTGGAGAAGAGAGGAGTGTAGAGGAGAGAGAGAGATTTTGGGAGATGTTAAGCGAATGTATAGGAACTTTTGAACCAAGTGAGAGAGTAATTGTGGTAGGGGACCTAAATGCTAAAGTAAGAGAAACATGTAGAGAGGGTGTGGTAGGTAAGTTTGGGGTGCCAGGTGTAAATGATAATGGGAGCCCTTTGATTGAACTTTGTATAGAAAGGGGTTTAGTTATAGGTAATACATATTTTAAGAAAAAGAGGATAAATAAGTATACAAGATATATCAGATCACTTTTTAGTTATAGCTACAGTGGGAGTAAAAGGTAGATGGGATACAAGGAAAATAGAAGCAGTAAGTAAGAGAGAGGTGAAGGTTTATAAACTAAAAGAGGAGGCAGTTAGGGTAAGATATAAACAGCTATTGGAGGATAGATGGGTTAGTGAGAGTGTAGGCAATGGGGTCGAAGATGTATTGGGTAGATTTAAAAATGTAATGTTAGAGTGTTCAGCAGAAGTTTGTGGTTACAGGCGAGTGGATGCGGGAGGGAAGAAGAGCGATTGGTGGAATGATGATGTAAAGTCAGTAGTAAGGGAGAAAAAGTTAGCATATAGAGGTTTTTACAAAGTAGAAGTGATGCAAGGAGGGAAGAGTATATGGAGAGAAAAAGAGAGGTTAAGAGAGTGGTGAAGCAATGTAAAAAGAGAGCAAAGGAGAGAGTGGGTGAGATGTTGTCAACAAATTTTACTGAAAATAAGAAAAAGTTTTGGAGTGAGATTAATAAGTTGAGGAAGCCTAGGGAACAAATGGATTTGACAGTTAAAAATAGAGAGGAGGTTATTAAATGGAGAGTTAGAGGTATGGGAACATGAGGGAATATTTTGAGGAGTTGTTAAATGTTGATGAAGACAGGAAGCTGTGATTTCGTGTATAAGGCAAGGAGGAATAACATTTTGTAGGAGTGTGGAAGAGCCAGTTGTGAGTGTGGGGGAAGTTCGTGAGGCAGTGGGTAGAATGAAAGGGGTAAGGCAGCTTGGATTGATGGGATAAAGATATAAATGTTAAAAGCAGGTGGGGATATAGTTTTGGAGTGGTTGGTGCTATTATTTATAAATGTATGGAAGAGGGTAAGGTACCTAGGGATTGGCAGAGAGCGTGTATTGTTCCTTTGTATAAAGACAAAGGGGACAAAAGAGAGTGCAAAAATTATAGGGAATAAGTCTGTTGAGTGTACCTGGTAAAGTGTATGGTAGAGTTATTATTGAAAGAATTAAGAGTAAACAGAAAGCATGGATAGCAGATGAACAAGGGGGCTTTAAGAAAGGTAAGGGTGTGTAGACCAAGTGTTTACAGTGAAACATATAGGTGAAAAGTATTTGGATAAGGGTAAAGAGGTTTTTGTGGCATTTATGGATTTGGAAAAGGCGTATGATAGGGTGGATAGGGGAGCAATGTGGCAGATGTTGCAGGTGTATGGAATAGGAGGTAGGTTACTGAAAGCAGTGAAGAGTTTTTATGAGGATAGTGAGGCTCAGGATAGAGTGTGTAGGAGGGAGGGGGACTATTTCCCAGTAAAAGTGGGCCTTAGACAAGGATGTGTGATCTCACCGTGGTTGTTCAATATATTTATAGATGGGGTTGTAAGAGAAGTGAATGCGAGGGTCTTGGCAAGAGGTGTGGAATAAAAAAATAAAGAATCAAATACAAAGTGGGAGTTGTCACAGTTGCTTTTTGCTGATGACACTGTGCTTTTGGGAGATTCTGAAGAGAAGTTGGAGAGGTTGGTGGATGAATTTGGTAGTGTGTGTAAAAGAAGAAAATTGAAAGTGAATATAGGAAAGAGTAAGGTGATGAGGATAACAAAAAGATTAGGTGACGAAAGATTGGATATCAGATTGGAGGGAGAGAGTATGGAGGAGGTGAATGTATTCAGATATTTGGGAGTGAACATGTCAGCAGATGGGTCTATGAAGGATGAGGTGAATTATAGAATTGATGAGGGTAAAAGGGTGAGTGGAGCACTTCGAGTCTGTGGAGACAAAGAACCTTGTCCATGGAAGTAAAGAGGGGAATGTATGAGAGTATAGTTATACCAACACTCTTATATGGGTGTGAAGCATGGGTGATGAATGTTGCAATGAAGAGAAGGCTGGAGGCAGTGGAGATGTCATGTCTGAGGTTAATGTGTGGTGTGAATATAATGCAGAGAATTCGGAGTTTGGAAATTAGGAGGATGTGCGGGATTACCAAAACTATTATCCAGAGAGCTGAGGAGGGGTAGTTGAGGTGGTTCGGACATGTAGAGAGAATGGAACGAGACAGAATGACTTTGAGAGTGTATAAATCTGTAGTGGAGAGAAGGCAGGGTAGGGGTCGGCCTAGGAAAGGTTGGAGGGAGGGGGTAAAGGAGGTTTTGTGTGCGATGGGCTTGGACTTCCAGCAAGCATGTATGAGCGTATTTGATAGGAGTGAATGGAGACAAATGGTTTTTAATACTTGACGTGCTGTTGGAGTGTGAGCAAAGTAACATTCATGAAGGGATTCAGGGAAACCGGCAGGTCGGACTTGAGTCCTGGAGATGGGAAGTACAGTGTCTGCACTCTGAAGGAGGGGTGTTAATGTTGCAGTTTTATAACTGTAGTGTAAAGCACCCCTCTGGCAAGACAGTGATGGAGTGAATGATGATGTAAGTTTTTCTTTTTCAGGCCACCCTGCCTTGGTGGGAATCGGCCGATGTGTTAATAAAATAATAAAATAAATATATATATATGTGTGTGTGTGTACTCACCTAGTTGTGGTTGCAGGGGTCGAGACATAGCTCCTGGCCCCGCCTCTTCACTGGTCGCTACTGGGTCACTCTCCCTGCGCCATGAGCTTTATCATACCTCTTCTTAAAGCTATGTATGGATCCTGCCTCCACTACATCACTTCCCAAACTATTCCACTTCCTGACCACTCTGTGACTGAAGAAATACTTCCTAACATCCCTGTGATTCATCTGAGTCTTCAGCTTCCAACTGTGTCCCCTTGTTGCTGTTTCCCATCTCTGGAACATTCTGTCTCTGTCAACCTTGTCAATTCCTCTCAGTATTTTATATGTTGTTATCATGTCCCCTCTATTTCTCCTGTCCTCCAGTGTCGTCAGGTCGATTTCCCTTAACCTCTCCTCGTACGACATACCCCTTAGCTCCAGGACTAGTCTTGATGCAAACCTTTGCACTTTCTCTAGTTTCTTTACATGCTTGGCTAGGTGTGGGTTCCAAACTGGTGCTTCATACTCCAATATGGGCCTAACATACACAGTGTACAGGGTCCTGAACAATTCCTTATTAAGATGTCGGAATGCTGTTCTTAGGTTTGCTAGGCGCCCGTATGCTGCTGCTGTTATTTGGTTAATGAGCGCCTCAGGAGATGTGCCTGGTGTTATACTCACCCCAAGATCTTTTTCCTTGAGTGAGGTTTGTAGCCTCTGTCCCCCTAGACTGTACTCCGTCTGCGGTCTTCTTTGCCCTTCCCTAATCTTCATGACTTTGCACTTGGTGGGGTTGAACTCCAGGAGCCAATTGCTGGACCAGGCTTGCAGCCTGTCCTCTTCCGATTGAATTATTCTCATCAACTTCACATCATCTGCAAACAGGGACACTTCGGAGTCTATTCCTTCCGTCATGTCGTTCACAAATACCAGAAACATCACAGGTCCTAGGACTGACCCCTGTGGAACCCCACTAGTCACAGGCACCCATTCTGACACCTCGCCACGTACTATTACTCGCTGATGTCTTCCTGACAGGTATTCCCTGATCCACTGTAGTACCTTTCCTGTTATCCCTGCCTGGTCCTCCAGCTTTTCCACTAATATCCTGTGTAGAACTATGTCAAACACCTTTTTACAGTCCAAGAAAATGCAATCTACCCACCCCTCTCTCTCTTGTCTTACTGCTGTCACCCTCTCATAGAACTCCAGTAGGTTTGTGACACAGGATTTCCCGTCCCTGAAACCGTGTTAGCCGTCGTTGATAAGCTCATTCCTTTCTAGGTGTTCCACCACTCTCCTCCTGATAATCTTCTCCATGACCTTGCATACTATACATGTCAGTGACACTGGTTGTTACGGCCCCCATACCTAACAATGGCTGTTAGGTAGTTTACCTACCAACCGGCGGTTCCACTGGGTACCAGATCCAATGTTGGACCGCTGAGCGGGCTGGACCGACAGTGTCAACCAGACTCTCTCATGGAGAGTGTCAACCAGTCTCTCTCATGGAGAGTGTCAACCAGAATCTCCCATGGAGAGTGTAAACCAGACTCTCCCATGGAGAGTGTCCACCAGACTCTCACACTGGAGAGTGTTAACTGGACTCTCCACATTGTTTCACTACTACATTGTATCACTACTACTACTACGACTTATATCACTACTACCTCTACCACCACTAGTATTACACCTCACCCTGAACCTATATATACCCTGTGTGTCCATACATTGTTTGTAATGGCTTGACAAAGCTCCTGGAGAGCGAAACGTTGCCACAATAAAATGTCTCATTAGTTGCATTTGTGTCCTTTTACTTAACTATTGGAGAGTGTAGACTCTCCTGCACTTGAAGAGTGTACCTAAACTCTTCCCTGCACTTGGAGAGTGTACCAGACTCCCCTGCACTTGGAGAGTGTACTGTACCTTGGAGAGTGTACGTGTCTGCGATAGAGACGGCAGCGACAATGTAGTACCTGAAACTATGTACCTGAAATGAAGATGTGGTGTCTTGTGTGACACTGGTAAGATGTGGTGTCTCGTGTGACACTGGTAAGATGTGGTGCCTTGTGTGACACTGGTAAGATGTGGTGTCTTGTGTGACACTGGTAAGATGTTGTGTCTCGTGTGACACTGGTAAGATGTGGTGCCTTGTGTGACACTGGTAAGATGTTGTGTCTTGTGTGACACTGGTAAGATGTGGTGTCTTGTGTGACACTGGTAAGATTGTGTTACCCGGAGTGTACCCGGAGAACTTTCAGGTGGTGTGTCAGGTGACTCACTAATGTTCAGGGTATAGTGACATCTGGTGGCACGACAAAGAGATAGATAGTCGTGTGATTTTGTGTTGGTGACAGACGACACGGTGCAAAGGTTTCCCTAGAGACTGAGTTCGTGATACAGGGTGTGTGACACAGTGAAGGTGTCTTATGGGCATAGAGAAAAGGGTGTCGTGTGACACAGTAGAGAAGGTGTCGTGTGACACAGTAGAGAAGGTGTCGTGTGACAAGGAGGGCGTGTCATGTGACACAGAGAACGGATGTCGTGGGACCCCGTGAGAGGGCGTGCCATAGACAGAGAAATGGGTGTCTGCGGACACGGTGGAGAAGGCGTATCATGACGAGAGGATTGGTGGTGTCCTGTGTGACACGATGATGGCAGCGACGTTTGACAAGGTACAGAATTTATGATTGTTTTACTTGTGATGTTTTACTACGTTTTAAATTGTTATAAAATGTTATAAAGAGATATATGATTTTACACAGATTATGTTATAAAGATTTATGTTTTTATATTAATAATAATATAATATAATAAATATATGAAATCTGAGATTTTATTAGTATCCCGAACAGTCTCTATATTACAAATGTATTATTTTTTTGAAATATGTGTGGCCTGTCCGGGAGATTGTTTTGTCCGGGAAATGACTGTTCGGGATAAGTTTTATATTACGTAGTAATATAAAATATGGGGGTGTTACGGCCCTCCTACCTAACAATGGCTGTTAGGTAGTTTACCTGCCGGCCGGCAGTTCCACTGGGTACCAGATCCACTGTTGGACTGCTGAGCGGGCTGGACCGACAGTGTCAACCAGACTCTCTCATGGAGAGTGTCAACCAGACTCTCTCATGGAGAGTATCAAACAGACTCTCCCATTGAGTGTCCACCAGACTCTCACACTGGAGAGTGTTAACCGGACTCTCCACATACACTATTGGAGAGTGTAGATTCTCCTGCACTTGGAGAGTGTACCTAGACTCTCCCCTGCACTTGGAGAGTGTACTGTACCTTGTAGAGTTTACGTGTCTGCGATAGAGACGGCAGCGACAATGTAGTACCTGAAACTATGTACCTGAAATGAAGAAGTGGTGTCTTGTGTGACACTGGTAAGATGTGGTGTCTTGTGTGACACTGGTAAGGTGTGGTGTCTTGTGTGACACTGGTAAGATGTGGTGTCTTGTGTGACACTGGTAAGATGTGGTGTCTGCGGACACGGTGAGGTATGTGGTGTCTTGTGTGACACTGGTAAGATTGTGTTACCCGGAGTGTACCCGGAGAACTTTCAGGTGATGTGTGTCAGGTGACTCACTAATGTTCAGGGTGTAGTGACATCTAGTGGCACGACACAAGTGATAGATAGTCGTGTGATTTTGTGTTGGTGACCGACGACGCGGTGCAAAGGTTTCCCTAGAGACTGAGTTCGTGATACAGGGGGCGTGCCATGTGGCACAGAGAAGGTGTCGTGTGTGACACAGTGAAGGTGTCTTATGGGCACAGAGAGAAGGGTGTCGTGTGACACAGTAGAGAAGGTGTCGTGTGACAAGGAGGGCGTTTCATGTGACACAGAGAACGGGTGTCGTGGGACCCCGTGAGAGGGCGTGCCGTAAGACAGAGATAAGGGTGTCTGCGGACACGGTGAGGTATGTGGTGTCTTGTGTGACACTGGTAAGATTGTGTTACCCGAGTGTACCCGGAGAACTTTCAGGTGATGTTGTCAGGTGACTCACTAATGTTCAGGGTGTAGTGACATCTAGTGGCACGACACAAGTGATAAATAGTCGTGTGATTTTGTGCTGGTGACAGACGACGCGGTGCAAAGGTTTCCCTAGAGACTGAGTTCGTGATACAGGGGGCGTGCCATGTTGCACAGAGAAGGTGTCGTGTGTGACACAGTGGAGGTGTCTTATATCACAAAGAGAAGGGTGTCGTGTGACACAGTAGAGAAGGTGTCGTGTGACAAGGAGGGCGTTTCATGTGACACAGAGAACGGGTGTCGTGGGACCCCGTGAGAGGGCGTGCCGTAAGACAGAGATAAGGGTGTCTGCGGACACGGTGAGGTATGTGGTGTCTTGTGTGACACTGGTAAGATTGTGTTACCCGGAGTGTACCCGGAGAACTTTCAGGTGATGTGTGTCAGGTGACTCACTAATGTTCAGGGTGTAGTGACATCTAGTGGCACGACACAAGTGATAAATAGTCGTGTGATTTTGTGCTGGTGACAGACGACGCGGTGCAAAGGTTTCCCTAGAGACTGAGTTCGTGATACAGGGGGCGTGCCATGTGGCACAGAGAAGGTGTCGTGTGTAACACAGTGAATGTGTCTTATGGGCACAGAGAGAAGGGTGTCGTGTGACACAGTAGAGAAGGTGTCGTGTGACAAGGAGGGCGTTTCATGTGACACAGAGAACGGGTGTCGTGGGACCCCGTGAGAGGGCGTGCCATAAGACAGAGATAAGGGTGTCTGCGGACACGGTGGAGAAGGCGTATCATGACGAGAGGATTGGTGGAGTCCTGTGTGACACGATGATGGCAGCGACGTTTGACACGGCACAGAATTTATGATTGTTTTACTTGTGATGTTTTACTACGTTTTAAATTGTTATAAAATGTGTATAAAGAGATATATGATTTTACACAGATTATGTTATAAAGATTTATGTTTTTATATTAATAATAATATAATATGTTAAGTAAAAGGACACAAATGCAACTAATGTGACTTTTTTGTAGCAACGTTTCGCTCTCTAGGAGCTTTCTCAAGCCGTTATAAGCGATACATGGACACAGTGGGCATATATATACTCTCAAAGTGAGGTGAAATACTAGTGGTGGTAGTAGTAGTAGTGATATAAGTAGTAGTAGTAATACAATAAGGTAGAACAATCAATATGCACATGAGTAAAAGGTGATAAAACAAATACTTGGGTAGTATAACAATAGGTTAGACAAATATTTCTGCTGGAGGTTGAAATATAGAAGGCCTGTAGGAGTGTTCCACATCTACGATGTGCTTGTGTTGAATCAGTAGGAGAGACTATGTGATGGTAGGGTTTACTGTTTTCAGGAGGATTCTTGCTAAGACTTCAGAGATGGTGAAGCTGCCTTTGTTTTGTTTAATTGTGTTAGAAACAGAGATAAGTGCTGATTCAAGGCATTTGCGTCTACGGAAATTAGTTTCTTTGATTACTAGTCTTTGAATTTCATGAGATGATTGTTAGAATTTCGGTGTTGTACGCAGGCGTTGTTCAGGTTATCGTTTCTGCATGCATTAATGTGTTCATTGATGCGTGTTTCGAGGTTTCTTGCTGTTTCTCCTACATAAATTCTGTCGCAGCCTCCACAGGGTATAGTGTAAACCCCTGCGTTGACTGGTTCATGGTGCTTGGATTTAGTCCTGGTTAGATCCTTAATAGAAGTACTGGAAGCGATGGCGACTCTAGTGTTAGCTTGTGCTCCTGGAGAGCGAAACGTTGCCACAATAAAATGTCACATTAGTTGCATTTGTGTCCTTTTACTTAACATATTGTCGGTAATTCTACCAATATTATTACAATAATATAATATAATAAATATATGAAATCTGAGATTTTATTAGTATCCCGAAGAGTCTCTTTATTACAAATGAGTTTTTTTGTGTAATACTGGTCTGTAGTTTATTGCTTCATGTCTGTTTCTTTTTTTAAAAATTGGGACTACATTTGCTGTCTTCCATACCTCAGGCAATCTCCCTGTTTCGATGGATGTGTTGAATATTGTTGCTAGGGGTACACATAGCGCCTCTGCTCCCTCTCTCAGGACCCATGGAGAGATGTTGTCCGGCCCCATCGTCTTTGAGGTATCTAGCTCACTCAGCAGCCTCTTCACTTCTTCCTCGGTTGCATGTATCGTGTCCAGCACTTGGTGGTGTACCCCACCTCTCCGTCTTTCTGGAGTCCCTTCTGTCTCCTCTGTGAACACTTCTTTGAATCTCATGTTGAGTTCCTCACATACTTTGATGTCGTTTCTTGTGATCTCTCCTCCTTCCTTCCTTAGCCTGATCACCTGGTCCTTGACTGTTGTGTTCCTCCTGATGTGGCTGTACAACAGCTTTGGGTCGGATTTGGTTTTTGCTGCTATGTCATTTTCATATTGTCTTTGGGCCTCCCTTCTTACCTGTGCATATTCATTTCTTGCTCTACGACTGCTCTCCTTATTCTCCTGGGTCCTTTGCTTTCTATACTTCTTCCATTCCCTAGCACACTTGGTTTTGGCCTCCCTGCACCTTTGGGTGAACCACGGGCTCATCCTGGCTTTTTCATTATTCCTGTTACCCTTGGGTACAAACCTCTCCTCAGCTTCCTTGCATATTGTTATCACATATTCCATCATCTCGTTTACTGACTTCCCCGTCAGTTCTCTGTCCCACTGAACCCCATTCAGGAAGTTCTTCATGCCTGCATAGTCCCCTTTCTTGTAGTTTGGCTTCATTCGTCCAGCCCCTCCTGCTTCCCCTTCCACTTGTAACTCTACTGTGTATTCGAAGCTTAAGACCATATGATCACTGGCCCCAAGGGGCCTATCATATGTAATGTCCTCAATATCTGCACTACTCAAGGTGAATATTAGGTCCAGTCTCGCTGGTTCATCCTCTCCTCTCTCTCTCTGGTAGTGTCCCTTACGTGTTGGTCCATGAAGTTTTCCAGTACCACCTCCATCATCTTAGACCTCCACGTTTCTGGGCCCCCATGTGGTTCCAAGTTCTCCCAATCGATTTCCTTGTGGTTGAAGGGCTCGCATGAGCCCTTCGCCACTTCAGCCAGTGTTTCAACCATCGCTCTATTACTCTCATCATACTTTTGCCTTGGCCTCCTGCTGTTCTGTATACATCACTGCAATTACCACCTTGATACCTCCAGGCTGAAGCGTTCCCACTATGTAATATCTTGCTTCTCCTCTGTCTCCTCTCTCCAGCTCATCAAAATCCCATTATTTTTTATCAGCAGTGCCACTCCTCCACCCCCTCTGTTCCCTCTGTCTTTCCTCAGGATCTGATATCCCATTGGAAAGATGGCATCTGTTATCATTCCTGTGAGCTTGGTTTCTGTGAGAGCTATGATGTCTGGTGATGCCTCTTTGACTCTTTCGTGCCACTCCTCCCACTTATTTGTTATTCCATCAGCGTTGGTGTACCATACCTTCAGTTTGGAGGGTCTGTGGGGGTGGAGGACTAGGCAGTGTCCTGCGGGTTTCTATAGCACAGTGGTGGGTGGGAGATTGTGGATTGTGTTGGGATAGTGTGATCGGTTGTGGGGTTCTGGGGATGGTTCTGTGTGTGCTTTGCTCTTGTTGCTCTGCCATGATCTGCCATAGTTAGTTCATAGAAAGAACTAACTATGTGGCACTTGAGGTATGCTCAAGACACATTCCTTAAGAAAATAAAAGAGAAGATGTAAACTAGAAGGTGAAGAATCACAGAGCTGCTGAAAGAGGCCAGTATACCTGGAATGCGGAAGGAGGCAGTGGTCAGAGAAAAAGAAAATATCGAACTTAATTTTAAGGAAACATACAGGAGCCACGAAACACAGAAAAAACTTAAAGCAATAAACGAAAATTAAAAAACAGTATTACTTTTCTTGTGCCCACATCCAGTATTGGACCCCTGCTTAAATGAGATGGGACTTACACAGATGACAGCAAAGAAATGAGTGAGATACTGAAGTCCCAATATGACTCAACGATAAGTTAGCCGTTAATCAGACTACGAGTCGACAATCTAAATTAATTTATTATGACCGAGACTCAAAATTTGGTTAATTCAAGAATTTTTGATATAATCCCAACACCAAAGGACTTTGAATAAACAATAAATGATATGTCCCTGCACTCTGCTCCAGATTCGTGGAACTCCGTGTTCATCAAGAACAGCAAGAAACCTCTTTCAAGTTATTACAACCTCAGGTTCAATGGCCTGTTAACCTGAGTGTAAAGGAAGCTTGGAGCAAAGAAACACAGTAGAAGATGTATTGAAATTGTATTTCTTTCAAAAATCAGCTAGATTAATTCCAAACTTTTATCTTTTCCTTCACCAAGTAATTATGATTATATAAGACTTTTGTCTTTTCCTTCACCAAGTATAACAAAGTGTTATTTACACATATGTACACTATATACAAAGGAGTAGTGTTTAGTGCACGCCACAGTTGTCTAGGCTAAGCAGCAGCCAAAAGACAGACAACTTTCCACAACCAGCTCTATGCAGGAATTCCAATGACAAACTGCGAGTGGTAACCACGTCACCTTTGTCATTGTTAAACTCGCATTTAATTGGCTGAACCGAGTCGTTGATTTGATGATGGGGCCCTCATCACCAAACCCTTAACGATGGTTCGCTGGTTGGAGGGAGCCTATGTGGGTGTGTTTAACATGCTCGAATAAAGGTTACATACTCTTTGCATGCAACACCCCCACCCCAAGAGGGCTCAGGACTAGGCTTCCACCTCAAATGGGTAGAGTGCCACCATGGCACATTATAATAATGGGACCGCCTTTCCCCTCTACCATCCGCTCATTAGTTAAAGCTAAACTTTTCTCGAGACATAAGTCCAGCTTTAAACTTAAGAGTGAGACAGCCGACAGTAGGGCTAACATAGGTCCAAGGTGCCTGCGGTCGGTAGCAGGGCACCCCCACTAAAAAAACCCACCACTAGGGGAAAAAGGGCTGGTTCTACCCAAAGTCCCTAACACATCCTAACTAAATACAATGACTTCTGGACAACACATCAGCTATTGTGTTAAATTTTCCAGCAATGTGTATAATTTTTATATTGTAGGGTTGCAACCTAATACTCCAACGCATGAGTCTGGTATTTTTGTTTTTCATGTTCTGTAGATACACCAGAGGGTTGTGGTCGCTGTAGATGGAGACCACCTGAGAGGACTGGCCCACGTAGACATCAAAATGCTCTAATGCCAGAAGTAGAGCCAGGCCCTCCTTCTCTATAGTAGAGTAGGCCCTCTGGTGTGGCTGGTATTTGGCAGAGAAAAATGCCACAGGCTGCAACCCATCATCCCCAGATTGCAGAAGCACTGCCCCCACCCCAGACTCACAAGCATCAATCTGTAAGGAAAATGGTTTTGCTCAGGAGTTCTGTCTCTCCCATTTTGTAGAAACCTCAATGGTGACCTACGATTAACAGCTCCTGTAGAGGGAGAAACACTAGACTGATATGCCATAGTTTCAGTTTGTATTTTACTCCTTATAATATCACGCAGCTGAGCAGCAGTAAGGTTACGCTGGTATTCAACACCAATAGAACGAGCGATACGCCAACAACGCTGTAGAGAGAGTTTGGGCAACTTTAGCAGAGTTAACTCAGACACTAAATGTCTGACTCGAATAGGTGGCATTAACCCCCAACTTTAACACGCTGTAGCTCTATGCACGGTACGAATTGCAGTATACTCATACGATAGCAGAACTGACACGCAATAGCAAAGCCAATATGCACACACACAATAGCAAGGCTGATACACAATAACAAACCAAATTGCAGAATACTCACAATAGCAGGCTGACCATAGCGAAGCGAATGCAAAAATGAGACACAAAATTCGTGAAGCGTTGGCAAAGCGTAAGCAATGCCAGATAGCAAGCTATCTAGATACAAGACTAGCTCCTGCGCGAACTTCAACTCTAGGCTCAACTCCTGCTCTAAGTCTCCAAATTCAGCTCCAGGACAGGCTACCCATATTACAACCTCAGGTTCAATGGCCTGTTAACCTGAGTGTAAAGGAAGCTTGGAGCAAAGAAACACAGTAGAAGATGTATTGAAATTGTATTTCTTTCAAAAATCAGCTAGATTAATTCCAAACTTTTATCTTTTCCTTCACCAAGGAATTATGATTATATAAGACTTTTGTCTTTTCCTTCACCAAGTATAACAAAGTGTTATTTACACATATGTACACTATATACAAAGGAGTAGTGTTTAGTGCACGCCACAGTTGTCTAGGCTAAGCAGCAGCCAAAAGACAGACAACTTTCCACAACCAGCTCTATGCAGGAATTCCAATGACAAACTGCGAGTGGTAACCACGTCACCTTTGTCATTGTTAAACTCGCATTTAATTAGCTGAACCGAGTCGTTGATTTGATGATGGGGCCCTCATCACCAAACCCTTAACGATGGTTCGCTGGTTGGAGGGGAGCCTATGTGGGTGTGTTTAACATGCTCCGAATAAAGGTTACATACTCTTTGCATGCAACACAAGTGAACTAAATATTCTATGGAGAGGAAGCATAGCACAGGGGTCATCCCACAGTCACTAAAAATAACAGATATAGCCATACTCCACAAAGGTGGCAGTAAAACAACTGCATAAAATTACAGCACTAGCACTAACGTCCCACATCAAAAAACTCACTGAAAGGGTTCTATGAAGCATTATCGCCAACCACTTGGATACCAATTAGTTGCACAGGCCAGGGCTGCATGGGTTTAGAGCAGGTCGCTCCAGCCTCTCACAACTACTGTATCACTATAATATGGTCTTCGATGCACTGGAGGACAAACATAATGCAAATGTAGTATACACAGACTTTGTGAAAGCCTTTGACAAGTGCGATCATGGGGTAATAACATACAAAATGCGTGATAAAGGAATAGCAAGAAAAGTTTTTAGATGGATGTATAACTTCCAAACAAATAGAACTCAAAGAGTAATGGTAAACATAGTAAAGTCAGAGGTGGCTACAAGGTACAGTACTAGCCCCCATCTTTCTCCTTCCTTATATCTGAAGTAAACAGAGATGTAAGCCACAGCACTGTGTCTTCCTTTACTGATGATTCCAGAATTTGCATGAAAGTGTCATCCATCGAGAACACTGCAAATCTTTAACCAGACATAAACCAAGTCTTTAAATGGGAGTCAGAAAACGATATGAAGATCAATGAAGACAAATTTCAATTACTATGCTATGGAAAACTCGAGGAATTGAAAACTGGATCGGAGTATAAAACAATTTCCAACCACACAATAAAGAGAGAGAAAAACTAATGTGAAAGGCCTGGGAGTAGTAATGTCAGAGAATCTCACAACAATATATCTACCACATGTGATAGGAAAATGATAGGATGGATAATGAGAACTGTCAAAACTAGGGATGCCAGGCCTATGATTATTCTCTTCAAATCGCTTGTTCTCTCTAGGCTGGAATATTTCTGTACACTAATGGCCTCTTTGAATTCAGCCGACACTGCAGACCAGGGGAATATGCAGAGAGCTTCACAGCACGTATAAGAATAATAAAACACGAGAAAAAGATACATGATAATATACACTGGGAAAATCCTAGAGGAACTAGTCCCAATTATGTACACGGAAAGTACTCCCTACGTATGCAAAAGACTCTGCAGTCGGTGCAACATCCTCCCAATGAAAAGCAGGGGCATCACAATAAGTGTCAGGGACCCAAGACTGTTCAACTGTCTCCCAGCATACATAAGGGGGATTACTAATAAACCCCTGGCTGTCTTCAAGAGGGAACTGGACAGACACCTAAAGTCAGCACCTGATCAGCCAGGCTGTGGTTCGTACGTTGGCTTGCGTGCGTTCAGCAGAAACAGCCTCGTTGATCAAGCCTCTATCCACCACGGGCCTGGTCATGACTGCCGCGGGGGCGTTGACCCTTGTAACACCCTCCATTTTGGATTAGACTAAATTAAATTGCGCTTGTTAGAATAAGGTTAGATAAGTTTTCCAAGGTACTTTCGGTACAAAATTATTAATTTTTACATTAACATAAATGAAAAAATATATCTTTAAATGTATAAGAGAATTTTTTTGAAAGGACTTAATTTTAAATAAGTTCTTGCTATAATTTGTACACTCTCTTTTGTCTCCCCTTTCTCTTTATATAAAGGAAATATGCATGTTCTGTGCCAGTCTGTAGGAGCCACCTCTCTTACTCCCTCCTAACTACTGACTTATACACCGTCCAAGTCATCCTATTTCGCTCCATATTATTTTCAGCTCTCTGGATAATACTTTTTGTAACCCTGCACCGTCTTCTAATCTTCTAACTACGAATTCTCTGCATAATATTTACACCAGACATTGCCCTCAGACACGACAACCCCACTGCCTCCAGCCTCCTCCTTGCTGCAACATTTACAGCCCATGCTTCACTCTCACGTAAGTGTTTGTACCGCGATACTCTAATGCACTTCCCTTTTGCTTATACGGATAACGTTGTTTGTCTCTACAGATGCCTCAATGCACCACTCACCTTTTTCCCCTCATTAATTCTATTGTTTACTTCATTTTTCATAGACTTGACTGCCGAAAAGACCACTCCCAAATATATGAACACATTCACTTCTCCACACTTCCTCCTTCCATTTTGATATCCAATCTTTCATTATCGTTTTTTTTTTTGTTACCCTCGTCACCAGCGGGCACCTGCTGTCTCCACGAATTCACTAGTAGAGCTAACACATACTCATGCCTTCCTCAGCTACCCTGTCACCGTGAAGGGGTACAGCATAAGCAGCACCCTGGGCGATGCCCTTGCAGGAGATGACTGGGTCATTATGGATGGCATGAGCTTCTCTACGGTGGACATGGACCATGACACCGCCTCATGGGGTTTGTATCGAGGACTTTACTCAGCCACTTGTACTTATTGTGACTTCCCTAGTGTACACCAAACACAATTGTCTATATGCCTTTGTCTGTGTGTCAGTATCTGTGTGTCTCTTAGTATAACTGTATCTGAGTTTGATTACCCTTAATGACCCTGGTGTAGTGACTTGTGATGTACAAGTAGAATCCAGCTCTAATTGCCCTCGTGCAATACCTGATAGTGTACAAGTATAAAGGTGAAGTAACTGGTCATGTTCGGTTAAAATGTACCCTTAATCACCCTGCTGCAGTAACTTGCGGTGCAGTGACTGGCAATGTACATGTACAGGTAACAAGTGGCCCTAAGGTCATTGGTGTAGTGACTGGTAGTGTACAGGTAACATGTAATCTTAATGACCTGCATAAGGTGAAAGATGGGTTACAGGCAACATGGAGCTCCAATGATCCTGCTGTACTAAGTGTACAGGTATCATGCACCCTTAACGTACCTGGTGTAGATTCATTGAGTATAGGTGATATGCAGCCTCAGTGACAATGATGCAGTGATTGTGCTGTCCAGGTGACATGCAGCTTCAGTGACAATGATGCAGTGATTGTGCTGTCCAGGTGACATGCAGCTTCAGTGACAATGATGCAGTGACTGGTGCTGTCCAGGTGACATGCAGCTTCAGTGACAATGATGCAGTGACTGGTGCTGTCCAGGTGACTTGCAGCTTCAGTGACAATGATGCAGTGACTGGTGCTGTCCAGGTGACATGCAGCTTCAGTGACAATGCTGCAGTGCCTGGTGCTGTCCAGGTGACATGCAGCTTCAGTGACAATGCTGCAGTGCCTGGTGCTGTCCAGGTGACATGCAGCTTCAGTGACAATGCTGCAGTGCCTGGTGCTGTCCAGGTGACATGCAGCCTTAATGATCAATGAAATAAAATTATCTATCAGTCTGTAAAAGAACGTTTGGAAAAGTTTTTTAAAAAAATTAATACAAAATTATTTTCTACTACTTCTACTACTACTACTACTACTACTACTACTACTACTACTACTACTACTACTACAGGAAAAGCTTTACAAACTAAAGGAGGCAGTTGGAAGAAAGACAGGCTTGTGAAAGTATAGGCGATGACGTTGAAGAGGTATGGGGTAGGTTTGAGAATGTAGTATAAGTGTTCATCAGACGTTTGTGGTTACAGGAAAGTGAGTGTGGGAAGGAAGAGTGATTGGTGGAATGATGAAGTAAAGAGAGTAGTAACAAAGAAAGAGTTAGCATATGAGGGATTTTTACAAAGTAGAAGTGATACAAAGAGGGAGCAGTATATGGTGAGAAAAAGAGAGGCTAAGAGAGTGGTGAAGAAATGTAAAAGGAGAGCAAATAAGAGAGTGGGTGTGATGCTATCAACAAATTTTGTTCAGAATTAGAAAAAGTTTTGGAGTGAGATTAATAAGTCGAGGAAGCCTAGGAAACGAATGGATTTGATAGTTAAAAATAGGAGAGGAGAGTTATTAGATGGACTGTTGGAGGTATCGGGAAGATGGAGGGAATATTTTGAGGAAATGTTGAATATTGATGAAGATAGGGAAGCTGTGATTTCGTATAATGAGCAGGCAGGTATAACATACTGTAAGAGTGAGGAACAGCCAGTTGTGAGTATGCAAGAAGTGCTTGATACAGTCGGTAGAATGAAAGGGCGAATAGCAGCTGGGATGTGTGGGATTCCGACAGAAATGTTAAAAACAGGGGGATATACTTTTGGAGTGGTTAGTGTTTTTATTAAATAAATGTATGGAAGAGGGCAGGGTACCTTGGGATTGGCAGAGAGCGTGCATAGTTCCTTTGTATGAAGGCAAAGGGAACAAAAGAGAGTGCATAAATTATAAAGCAATAAGTCTATTTAGTCTACTTGGTAAGGTGTATGATATAGTTATTATAGAAAGAATTAAGAGTAATACGGAGAGCAGGATCGCAGATGAACAAAGAGGCTTTAGGAAAGGTAGGTGTGTAGACCAAGTGTTTACAGTGAAACACATAGGTGAACAGTATTTAGATAAGTGTAAAGAGGTTTTTATGGCATTCGTGGATTTGGAAAAGGTATATGATAGAGTGGATAGGTGGGCAATGTGGCAGATGTTGCGAATGTATAGAATATAAGGTAGGTTACTGAAATCAGTGAAATATATATTAACACATCGGCCGTTTCCCACCAAGGCAGGGTGGTCCGAAAAAGAAAAACATTCATCATCATTCACTCCATCACTATCTTGCCAGAGGCGTGCTTACGCTACATAGGAGAGTGGGAGATTATTTCCCTGTAAAAATAGGTCATAGACAGGGATGTGTGATGTCACCAATGGTTGTTCAATATATTTAGATATGGAGTTGCAAGAGAGGTGAATGCTCGGGTGTTGGCAAGAGGCATGGGATTATATGATAAAGAATCTAGCAAAAAGTTGGAGTTTTCGCAGTTGCTTTTTGCTGATGACACTGTGCTTTTGGGAGATTCTGAAGAGAAGTTGCAGAGGTGTGGGTGTGAAGCATGGGTGGTGAAAATTTCACCAAGGAGAAGGCTGGATGCACAGGAGATATCGTGTCTGAGGGCAATGTGTGGTGAGAATATAAGACTATAAGAAAGAAGGAACACTGCAGCAGGCCTACTGACCCATGCGAGGCAGCTCCATGACTTCCCGGCTTAGACCTGACTACCTGGAGTCAACCCTTTCCAAGTAAAATTCAGGTAGTCGGGTCACTTCCACTTAAAGAAGGACCACGGCATAAGACCTAATAGCACAAGCTAGTCAGGTCTTAGCTTCTATGACGGTACTCGGAAGTTTGTTCCACTCATCTACAACTCTATTACCAAACCAGTGCTTTCCTATAGCCTTTTTGAATCTGTACTTTTCCAACTTAAAACCATTGCTGCGAGTCCTGTCTTGGCTGGATATTTTCAGCACGCTATTTACATCCTCTTTATTTATTCCTGTTTTCCATTTATACATCTCAATCATATCCCTCCTAATTCTACGCCTTTTTAGAGAGTGTAGATTCAGGGCCCTCAGTCTATCCTCATAGGGAAGATTTCTGATACATGGGATCAACTTTGTCATCCTCCTCTGTACGTTTTCCAATGCATTTATATACATTATGTAAGACGGTGACTAGAACTGTGCAGCCTAACCAAGGATATATAAAGTTGAAGAACAACCTGAGGACTTCTATTATTTATACTTCTTGATATGAAGCCAAGGATTCTGTTAGCTTTATTGCGAACACTTATGCACTGTTGTTTTGGTTTCAGATTACTGCTAATCAGAACTCCTAAATTCTTTTTGCAGTCAGTAGTATTAAGATCTACATTATTCAGTTTATATGCGGCACGGTTATTTTTCCTGTCCAACAGTTAGAACTTTTCATTTGTCTATATTAAACTGCATCTACCACTTCTCCGACCATTGCAACAGTCTATTCAAATCATCCTGGAGTGCTCTAATGTCCTCATTAAAATGTATTGGACAGTCTGTTTTTGTGTCATCAGCAAATTTGCTTATGTTGCTATTTATACCGTCATCTATGTTGTTTAAGTAAATTGTGAACAACAAGGGGCCCAACACTGACCCCTGCGAAACACCGCTTGTGATGTGCCCCCATTCTGATTTCTCACCATTTATGCAAACTCTCTGCTGCCTATTTGTCAACCATGTCTCTACCCATGAAAAAAAATTTCCTTCTATTCCGTGTGCCTTAAGTTTCCTCAGTAGCCTCTGATGTGGAACTCTAGCGAAAACCTTACTGAAGACCATATACACAATATCATATTCATTACCATGATCTACCTCCTGGGGTGGGGGTGGAGGGTTTCTCAAAGTATTATCCAGAGGGCTGAGGAGGGGTTGTTGAGGTGGTTTGGACATATAGAGAGGAAGGAACGAAATAGAATGACTTGGAGAGCATATAAATCCGTAGCGAAAGAAAGGCAGGATAGGGGTCAGTCTAGGAAAGGTTGGAGGGAGGGGGGTAAAGGAGGTTTTGTGTGCGATGGGCTTGGACTTCCAGAGGCATGTGTGAGCGAGTGGAGGCATGGTTTTTATGACTTGACGAGTTGTTGGAGAGTGAGCAAATTAAAATTTATGAAAGGATTCGGGGAAACCAGCAGGCCGGACTTGAGTCCTGCAGGTGGGAAGTACAGTGCCTGCACTTTGAAAGGGAGGTGTTGATAAGTTGCAGTTTTGAACTGTAGTGTAAGCGCGCCTCCAGCAAGACAGTGATGGAGTGAATGATGATGAAAGTGTTTCTTCTTTTTTGGCCCACCCTGCCTTGGTGGAAAACAAATACACTTTAATAATTTAATACTACTAATAATAATATATTGGCACTCCTATTAACTACTACTAACGCTAATAATAAAAAATAATGATAATTATAATAATAATAATAAACTAATGATAATTTATTAATAATAAAAATAATTTACTACTAATAATGATAATTTACTTATAACAATAATTTACTTCTTCTACTACTAATAATAATTATAATAATTTACTACTACTATTAATAATAATTATTTGTAATTTAATAATAATTTACAACAAATAATAATTTGCTTATTATATTAATAAGGATAATTTTCTATTACTACTACTATTATTAATAGTAATAACATTATACTACTAGTCCTAATAATAATTTACTACTATTTCCGGTAATAATAATAATTATAAAAATAATTTGCTAACTCTAATAATAATGAAAAAAATAATTTACTATTAATACTACTGTAAATAATAATAAAAATAATAATACCAATATTATTCTAACTAATAATGTTAGAATAATTATCAAGACAAAAAAATTATTTACTACTTCTTCTAGTTGGAATAATAGTAATAATAATATTTTTCTACAAATAATAATTTACTAATAAAATAGTAATATAATAATAATAATTTACAGTTACTATTACTACTACTACTAATTTTATATTATTAATAATAATTTACTTATATAATAATTTAATACTACTAATAATTTTCTTCTAATAATACTAATTTACTACTATTACTACTACTGCTACTACTAATAACAACAATACGTATCATTAATAATATTAAAAATTATAATATAATAATCATAATATTAAATATTATTATTTTACGTGGAGGCCAATATGATATCATTAAGAGATCTCTCACTGGCTAAGAAAGACGTTACTAGAGAGGCGCTTTCTCTCTTGTAGCAATAATGACGTCATAAAGAGTAGCTCTGTCTCGTGTAGCGATAATGACGTCACTAGAAAGGCGCTCTCAGGCGTAGCGATAATGACATAACTAGAGAGGCGCGCTCTGGTGTAGCGATAATGACGTCACTAGAGAGGCGCTCTCTGGTGTAGCGATAATGACGTAACTAGAGAGACGCTCTCTGGTGTAGCGATAATGACGTCACTAGAGAAGCGCTCCCTTGTGTAGTCATAATGACGTCACTAGAGAGGCGCTCTCTGGTGTAGCCATAATGACGTCACTAAAAAGGCGCTCTCTGGTGTAGCGATAATGACGCCATTGGAGAGCTCTTTCATTAGCTGACATTTGACACTGACATCACTTACGAAGAGTTTTCTCATACTTTGACATCTAAAGGACTCTCTAAATAGCTTTCGATTATTTCACATAAGAAAAGCGCTCTCATTTGCTGTCAATGACGTCACTTGAGATGTTCTCACTGTCTTATTGGTTGAGACTGACGTCATTTGAAAAGAGGGCATGTTCACTGACATTGACCTCAGTATAGTATACGAGTGTTATCATTGACTTCAGTATAGTATACGAGTGTTATCATTGACTTCTGTATAGTATACGAGTGCTATCATTGACTTCAGTATAGTATACGAGTGTCTTCAATTATTTCAGTAAAGTATGAGAGAGTCATCTTTGATTTCAGTATAGTATACGAGTGTTATCATTGACTTCTGTATAGTATACAAGTGTCATCTTTGACTTCAGTATAGCATATGAGTGTTATCATTGACTTCAGTATAGTATACGAGTGTCATCTTTGACTTCAGTATAGTATACGAGTGTTATCATTGACTTCAGTATAGTATACGAGATTTATCATTGACTTCAGTATAGTATACGAAGTCATCTTTGACTTCAGTATAGTATACGAGTGTTATCATTGACTTCAGTATAGAATACGAGAGTCATCTTAGACTTCAGTATAGTACACGAGTTTTATCATTGACTTCAGTATAGTATACGAGTGTTAACATTGACTTCAGTATAGTATACGAGTGTTATCATTGAATTCAGTATAGTATACGAGTGTTATCATTGACTTCAGTATAGTATACGAGTGTTATTGTTATAATAAAAAAAGCACTAAACCACAGGGAGTATGCTGGTGTTATCATTGACTTCAGTATAGTTTACGAGTTTTATCATTGACTTCAGTATAGTATACGAGTGTTATCATTGACTTCAGTATAGTTTACGAGTTTTATCATTGACTTCAGTATAGTATACGAGTGTTATCATTGACTTCAGTATAGTATACAAGTGTTATCATTGACTTCAGTATACTATACGAGTGTTATCATTGACTTCAGTATAGTATACGAGTGTTATCATTGACTTCAGTATAGTATACGAGTGTTATCATTGACTAACAGTTACGAAGTCTGTAAAAATCACAAATATTGTTGTGAAATATCACCTCAAACGAGATACCTTAATTAACGCTGGTGAGAGGCTCTTGATCCAAGGAATTGGTGTTGAGTTCATCTTTTATCAAACCAGATCGTCTCCTGTTCCCTAAATGCTGAACTACTCCTACGAGTTTAGCGTTCCCCTATGAATATAATAAAGGTTGTATAATATATTACGAGATAATGTTGTGTAATATATGACAGATATTGTGTAAGAAGTTATTTGACAGATATTGTTGTGTAATATGTTTAGTGATATTGTTGAGTAATTTTATTTTACATACTGATCTGTAATATTGAATTAATAATATTGTTTAATTTGTTATATGTTAAATTTGGTTGCGAAATGAAAGTATATAGAGAATACAGTGTAAATATATGTAACAATTTTATACAAGAACACAACAAACAAAGATAATTCCTTCTCTGAATTGGAGGACTTGAACATTAAATACCCAGAAATAGCCGAACTCATCAGGAAGCAAAGTCAAAAAATCAGCATGTTAACTCAGGAAATGGATGAACTTAAAAAGTCCAATGATACATTAACCCGGGAAATTAAGGACTTGCGAGCCACCAACACACAGTGCATGGACAGGATTACAGCCCTAGAAAATAGTCAGACAGCACTGGACCAACTAACCATCACCCACACCCAGTCAGAGGACTCCATCACCCGCCTGAAAGAACAAGTTACCCACCTGACCACCAACATCAAGAATGAAAGAGAAAAAGTGGACTTACAACTTACAGATGTTATGAACAATTTCCAAGATCACTTCGACCAACAACAATTATCTGACTCAGTTGTAGTGAACAGTAAGCATCTTCCAGCAACTACAACTTAGGAAACATGTAAACAAACCACCTTGAAACTCATCCAAGACCATCTTCATCTCAACATACCAAGTGATGTCATAAAAGAGTGTAAAGTGATAGGATACTAACCAGGAAAAAAAATCAGTAATTACTAAAATTCAACTGTAGCTCTCAAAGAAATAATCTTCTAAATACTGCTATTACCATGAAAAGTGAGATGTATGTAAATGAATGCCTGACCAAACTGCGGCAAAATCTCCTTTATAGACTAAGAAAGTTACGAAATGGAAGGAAAATTCACCAGTGCTTTGCAAGAGATGGAAAAATTGTTGTTAAAAAAGAGCAAACAGGAAGGAGATATATTATTTCTACTACAGAACACGAGTTGAAAAAGTTCCTCAGAGATTCCGGCCTCACTGAACTGGAATAACGCAGTTTGTACCCACTTTCCGCGATTAGTGTTATTAAACTAATTCCTTATCAGCTTAATCTCTACAAACCCTAGTTATTCATTCAATTGGCAATCTGACAGAAGTAAATTGTCAAAGTTAACTTAGTGCTATACTTTAAAACTTTTTTTTTATTGTTCTGTATTGTGCAGTATTTACCTTATTACTGCCTTATTTTTTGCAGTATTTACCTTATTACTGCCATATTTTTGGCCAATTTTATACACTTTTAACATTCTTTCATTTTTATTAATTAACTATTAATTCAATTTAAATTTCTTATTATCATTATTGCCCTATTCTTTATATCATTTTATACTTCATTGCCCAATCTTATTTTATATTTTACTTTTATTAACCTACTATTGCCAAATATCCAAGCAACATATCAAAGCAACAACTCTACCTCATAGTCTACATTTTTAGATCAACAAATCTTTCTTAATTATTTCAATTACTTTACTATATATTTGAAATTCACCACATCATTGTGGTAAATTGCGTGACTTATTTTGTATTCTTGTATTAAAACAACTACCTTATATTATATGTGACTTATTTTATATTTCTTGTATTAGAAGAAGCACAAAAATAGTGTTAGGCTTGCCGACACTAATAATGCTCTTTTCTGTCATGTCAGAGATTACAGTCATCCTATTGTTTGATCTTCTGCTAAAACTGTCTACCCTACGTCCAACTTTCACAGTCGCCGTCTGGTTGAATCCTCCCTTATACACAATTTTCCTTGTATGAATCTTAGTCCTGGCTTTGTCTCTGTAGATGCTTTTCTCTCCCATTACATTGATAAATGCTCCAAACTCCAAACTTCCCCTTCTATCTCTTCCCCCTCTGGGTTTTCTTTCTTTTCTTTTTATTTTGCCTTGTATTTGTCCTTCTTTATTTTACTTTCATTTTTTCCCCCTATGTGTTCCTGTCCTACCCTATGCGGGCCGTCAGCTTCATTGCAGTTCTCCTTTCCTAGAATATATGATTGCCACCACTACTATTACTACCTCTACTACTACTACCACTACTACTACTTACACTACTACTACTACCTATATTATTACCACTCCACCACTTGCATGTGCCCTCCCCTGTCTGCCTGCCTATAAATACCCCTTCCTCCTGTCCTTTGTGTTAGTGGACTTTGTAAATGGTCAAAGTCGGACCAAAACGTCGTCGTAAGCTCCTCTCCTTTTATATATGTGCGGGTTGTGTGTGTATAATTGCAATTATTTGCTTAAATTTTTAAATACATATTTACCATTAGCCATTTTCAAACCTTACCTCTATATAGTATTAGTAATCACTTTATCTGCTTAAAATTTGATCAAAACCATTTTTACTATTAGCCCAATAGTTCTTTGCATTCATTTACCTCTTATTGCCTTTTATAAACTCTAAAGTTTCAACCAGTGCAATATTGAATCCAAATAATTGTCCAAAACAATTTAATACTAGTCAAAGTAATTATTCTAACCATCCATTAGCCAGTGCAATTAGTAAATCATCAACATTGTTCAAATATCCTATATCTCTGTGAAAAATTGTTCAAAATTGTAATAATCCAATAGTTAGTAAGAATTTAATCTAGTGCCATATTATTAACTTTAGCATTATCCATTCTTCTCAAGTCTAGTTATAGAATCACACCAAATCTTATGATTACAGGCATTGATCCTGACATCAACCTATTATTAAATAACTTACATGATTCCAACAGCAACTGCAACTATTACACAGCAGATCAAGCAACAACAATAACATAACTATCTTCAATTACAATGTTAGATCTTTGAGCAAACATTATGATAACCTCACAGCACTAATCCAATCCCTATAGACCAATATGTCAATCATCACAATCACTGAGACCTGGCTAAAGCCTGATACTACAGATGTCTATGCCATCCCAGGTTCACAGCCATTCACAACTGTAGGACAGATCAGCGAGGGGGTGGAATAGCAATATATTACTCAGATCAACTTGAATGTATCAATAACTCTTGCACAAGGGATGAGCATGGAGAATATATTATAGCTAAATTTAAATCAAAGAGACCTGCAAAAACCCCTCACAGTGTTAAACATCTACAAACTACCACAGTCAAACATTCACCACTTTAGTAAAAAACTAGGAAATCTGATAACTGATGCACACATGAACAAAGACCATTTGCTGCTCACAAGAGATTTCAACATAAATCTCCTACATGACCAGGACCCACAGGTAACCAAATTCACAAACACTATGAGCAACTGCTTGTTACTACCAACAATATCAAAACCTACAAGAATCTCCGAGACTATTACCTCATTACTAGACCACATCTGGACTAACACTATATCCCCTCTAAAATCAGGCATAATCACAGACAACACCACAGACCACTACCCTACCTTTCTCATAATCAACCTAGGTAAATTGCCCCAAGATATTACAAAAGTTACCTTCAGACTACATAACGAGTCAGCTGTTAATAACTTTATAACAGCTATGATTAACATTGACTGGCATAATGAGTTAGAAACATATTCAGATACTAATGAATTCATCAAGAATTTATTTAAAAAAAAACACCACTATAAAAAACATTGCCCTAAAAAAAATAAACAGATCACAGCTGAGACTTAACAATCCCTGGCTAACACCCAACAGCCTTAAATCCATTAACAAAAGGCACCAATAAGAAAAACAATACAGAAGGGGTCTAATAACCAGAGAACAATCCATATGCTATGCATCAATCCTTACCAGCCTGATAAGAAGGTCCAAAAAATTGTATTATGAGAACAGACTCCAGAACAAAAGGTGATATGAAAAAGACCTGGAAAACCCTATCTGCAATTCTAGGAAATAAAAAGATATCCAAGAACAATACCATCAAATTATCAAAAAACAGATGAACCCCTACTCTCACCAACTGAGACAGCAAACAGACTTAATGTTTTCTTCTCCACCATAGGAAAGAATCTAGCGAGTAAAATCAAAGCTCGAACACCCGTCCAACAGACTACCTCACCAACACCTACCCTAATACACTATCCCTAGCTCCTACCAACCCAATTGAAGTCTTGCCCATAATCAACACCCTTAAAAACAAGGCAGGAGACATTAACAGCTTACCACCTTTTATGTACAAAAATGTTTCACAGGTACTGTCACCAATTATAGCAACACTATTCAATAAATCCATTGAAGCCTCTACCTTACCATCAATTCTCAAAATAGCTAGGGTCACCCTGATCCACAAAGGAGGTGATCAAACAGACTTGAATAATTATAGACCAATTTCTAATTTACCACTAGTTCCTAAAATCTTCGAAAAATTAATTCATAGACAGATCTATTCCTACCTCGTCTCACACAATGTACCCAACCCCTGTCAATTTGGTTTCAGGACCGACAAGAGCACAAACGGTGCTATTATACACATGCTAGAGTTAATATACACCGCACTTGAGAAGAAAGGAGTCCCACTGGGAATCTCCATTGATCTACGCAAAGCTTTTGATACAGTCGACCATGATTTACTGCTCACAAAAATTAGCACACTATGGCATAAGGGGGCACCCACTCAACTACCTAAAGTCATACCTTAGCAACAGAAGCCAATACGTGTACACAAATGGAGCGAACTCTTCCACACAACAAATTACAGTCGGAGTCTTTCAAGGAAGTGTCCTGGAGCCACTCCTATTCCTCATTTACATAAATGGCCTACCGAATGCATCACAACTACTCAAACCCATATTATTTGCAGATGACACAACATATGTCTTCTCTCACCCAAATTCAGTAATACTGGCCAACACTGTTAATGCCGAATTACAGAAAATATCTACATGGATGACGACTAACAAGCTTACTCTCAATACTGACAAGACCTACTTCATACAGTTTGGAAACAAAGCCACAAATGTTCAACTTAACATGACGCTCAATGGTTCACCCATCACAAGACTCACAGAGGGAAAATTCCTAGGAATCCACCTTGACAGTAGCCTAAAATTCCAAACACACATTCAACAAATTTCCAAGAAAATCTCAAAGACAGTAGGCATATTATCAAAGATACGCTATTATGTGCCTCAAACAGCTCTCCTTGCACTATATCATTCACTTATCTACCCTTATCTCACCTATGGAATCTGTGCATGGGGATCAACAACATTAAATCCCCTCAGACCACTCATAACCCAGCAAAAGGCTGCAGTCAGAATGATAACAAATTCCCACTCTAGACAGCATACTCTACCAATATTCAAAAGCCTAAGACTACTCACCATAAAGAACATTCACACTTATTCTTGTGCCTACTACATACATAAAACTCTACACTCTAATATAAACCCTCCGCTCAAAATTCTCCTCACCACCTTTAATAGGACCCATGACCACAACACAAGACACAGATCACTTTTTGATATACCCCGAGTCCATATCAACCTATGTAAAAATTCTATGCACATAAAAGGCCCCAGAATCTGGAACTCATTACCAGTAAATACTAAGATAACCTTGTCTGAAAATCAATTTAAGACTCTTCTCAAAAACCACCTACTCACCCTAAACTAAATACTCATACTGTAAACTACTTTCAAAAATGCTCAATATTATTTTCCTATAAGATAATTTCAATTTTTACTAATATGTTACTATTATGTAACCCCTTACTCACCCTAAACTAAATACTCATATTATAAATTACTTTCAAAAATGCTCAATGTTATTTTCCTTAAGATAATCTCAATTTTATATTACCATCCTCCTAAACACTTGTTACAATGTAATATCATCATATTGTAATTTTAACAGTGTAATATCATCATATTGTAATTTGAAATCAAATATATAACTAGAAAAATCTCAATCAATTTCTCTAATATTATGTACATAGTCTATAAGTCATTAGATTATGCTGCCCCTAATGCCATGGCATGTCAGTGGCTCTCCTTGCACTTCAGTTTATGATTGTAACTACAAATATCTATGTAAAATTTCAATGAAATAAATTTTACTTTACTTTACTTTCATGGCTCAGGCCCTGATCAACCAGGCTGTTACCGATGGCCACACGCAATCCAGCGTCCGAACCACAGCTCGGCTGATCGGGCACTGACTTCAAGAAAGAACTGGATAAGTTTATGAGGTCAGGCTCCGATCAGCAGGGCTGTGGAATTTATGCTGGACTTCGTGTGGCTAGCACCAACAGCCTGGTTGGTCAGGTCATCAAACCTGGAGGCCTGGACCGGGACCAGGCTTTGACCCTCGGAACACACTCCAGGTGGTAAGATGTTAAAAATCGTGGGACACTTATGTTTATGGAGTGTTCTTTTTTTGTGCCCATAGCACCCCAGCTTTTCACTGGGTCCATTTTTTCATTTTCTACTGTATCTCTTAACTCCAGTATGTTGTGGCAGTGTGCAGATTTGGGATTGGGCCCCCAAATACTTTCCATACATGTATTATTATGTATCTCTCCTCCACTACAGCAAGTGCATATTTGGAACTTTTGAGGTATTTCCAGTAATTTAAATGCTTTATTTTCTCTGTACGGGCCGTAAATTGTCTCTGTATCTGTTTCAGCTCCGGTATCTATCTTGCTCTCAATCGAGTCGTCAACTTTGAATACCATAAGCGTGAGAATATAATCGATTTCAGTAGTATGACATCTGCCTTATTGTGTTCATGTGAAAGGAAGGTCAGCCGATATTACTACCGGGTAATTCTCGTGTTCCCGTTATATTTGGTTTGCAATTATATCTTTCAACATTATCTTCTACTGATTTTTATGCTTATTTTGGTATCCGCAAAGATGCAAAACCGTGGCACGTGTTCTTATTTTTTTAATCTGTTTGCTACCAGGATAAGAAACAAAGGCACTAGGAACGTGCATTAGGGTACTGAATAGGACTATGTGAAAGATACTTTCTGCTGCTCAGAATTGCTGAATTCTACGAATGATACAGTAGAAATTCTAGGTATTAAAGTTGAAAATAGGAATTTAGTAATTATCCTATATAAATCACCGTCAGCAACTGCTGAAGAATTCACAGACCAGTTAAGAAAGATAACTGTTTTGATAGGTTAGAAAATCCCTCACCAAATATTATCCTTCTTACAGATTTTAATCTCCCACATGTGAAATGGAAGATAGCTCAACAGGGAACTAATGAGGCATTGTGAAAAGTACTCACTGAACCAACAGATAACCGAGCCCACTAGAAATGAAAATACCCTGGATTTGATATTCAGAAACAACAAGGAACTAATCAGAGTTATAATTACACAAACAATATACTCTGAACACAACATCATAGAAGTACAAACGAGTATAAACTCAGGGTTAGGGAACTGCAGCACTAATGTAAGAGAAGGGATGTTCAGTAAGTTTAATTTAAACAACCATAGCAATGGACATGAACACCCTAAATCCTCACCAGGGGTTCACTGTATTAAATGCATACCATTGAGAAAACCCAGAAGATTTTATGGAGAGAGAGAGACCGTAGATGTTACAAAAGAAGAAAACGGGTTACCGAATTGTTTAAAAACATAAACATGTCGCTCCTTTGCATACAGGAGGTAGTAGAGCATTAGCTAAAATTCAGACAGTATCATAATTCCACATCAAAATTGAAAGATGGACCCAATGGAAAAAAGTCACTCTGTCTGACTTTGGTTATCCTAGATCACATTGCTATATATAATGTAGTAATGCTTTTATCGAATAAACTTCACTTACTTACTATGAGACGGCAGATTACAAATTTCATGGAATAGCACAATCGGCATAACCAAACCAGCATTGTTTTAGAGCAAGACGATCATGCCTGTCACAGTTGCTGAACCACTATGACAGAATTTCGGAGGCTTTGGAAGATATACGTATACAGACTTTGCAAAGGCATTTGACAAATGGGATCATGGGGTGATTGCACACAAATGAAGGCCATTGTCATTACGGGGAAGGTAGGCAGATGTATTTTCGGGTTCCTAACACACACAACACAAAAAGTAGTAAACAGTGAAATTCAGCATCAACGAGGTAAAAAGCTTCTCCCCAAAGCACTGTTCTGGCACCTCTGCTGTTTTTCATCTTCATAGCAAACATGGATATAAACACCGTTCACAGGTTTTGTATCATCATTTGCAGATGACACTAAAATAAGCATGAAAGTCACTTCGGTAGAAGACACTGAAAAATTACAGGAAGATATAAGCAGTGTTTTCCAGTGAGCAGTGGAGAACATGACGCTCAATAGTGATAAGTTCCAGTTGCTTAGGTTTGGAAAGAATGAAGAACTCAAAAGGAACACTGTATACAGAACTCAAGTGGATCGTCAAATAGAAGGAAAGAAGCACGTGAAAGACTTGGAATAATTATGTCAGCTGGCCTTTCTTTCAAAGAACACAATAAGACAAAGTTTACGACAGCCAGGAGAATGACAGAGTGAGTAATAAGAACTTTCAAAATAAGGGAAATAATGCCGATGGTGACACTTTTCAAATCGCTAGTGCTTCCTCATTTGGAATATTGTTCAGTGTTGACGGCCCCGTTAAAAACAGGAGGAATATCAGAGCTGGAACAAATTCAGAGATCGTTTACGGCTCACACAGGACCAATAAAGCATTAATATTACTGGGAACACCTTAAATTCTTAAATACGTAATGAGTGGAGAGGAGGAGAGAGAGTTACATGATATATACCTCGAAAGTACTCGAGGGCCTGGTCCCAAATCTGCACACTGCTATAACATACTGGAGCGAGAGAGATGGGAGGAAGTGCAAAATAAACCCAGTGAGGAGTAAGGGTGCGGTGGGCACAATAAGGGAAAACTGTATCAACATTCGTGACCCCAGACTATTCAACATCTTGCCAGAAGATATCAGAAACACGGCTGGAACAAGTGTAGAAGCCTTTAAGAGGAAACTGGACAAGTATCTTCACTTTGACAAGTGCGATCATGGTGTAATAGCACACAAAATGCGTGCTAAAGGGATAACTGGCAAAGTAGGTAGATGGATCTTCAATTTTCTAACCAATCGAACACAGAGTAGTAGTAAACGGAGTATCGGAAGCTGCTATAGTGAAGAGCTCTGTTCCACAAGGCACAGTACTCGCCCCTATCCTGTTCCTCATCCTCATATCAGACATAGACAGAGATGTAAACCATAGCACCGTATCATCCTTTGCAGAAGTTACTAGGATCTGCATTAGAGTGTCATCCATTGAGGACACATCAAATCTCCAAGAAGATATAAACCAAGTCTTCCAATGGGCAACGGAGAACAATACGATGTTCAATGAAGACAAATTCTAACTACTCCGTTATGGAAATCTGGAGGAAATAATAGCTAGAACTGAGTATTCTACAAACTCTAATCACACAATAGAGCGGAAAAGTAATGTGAAGGACCTGGGAGTGGTAATGTCTGAGGATCTCACCTTCAAGGATCACATCAGTGCCACTATTACATCTGCAAGGAAACTGATAGGATGGATAATGAGAACATTCAAGACAAGAGATGCCAAGCCAATGATCCTTTTTAAATCACTTGTTCTTTCTAGGCTGGAATACTGCTGTACATTAACATCCCCATTCAAGGCAGGTGAAACTACAGATTTAGAGAATGTACAGTGAAGCTTTACTGCACATATAAGTTCCATCAAACACCTTAACTACTGGGAATGCTTGGAAGCACTTGACTTGTACTCAGTGGAGCGCAGGCGAGAGAGATATATCATAATCTACACCTAGAAGAAATAACAGAAAAAGGCACAATACCGTGACTGGAACAATACACAAATAACCCGCACATAGAAGAGTTTACGACGACGTTTCGGAATCACTCCCTACGAAAGCAAAAGACTTGACAGGCGATGCAACATACGCCCAGTGAAAAGTAGGGGGGCCACTTGTACACTAAGAGAAAACGCAATAAGTGTCCGGGGCCCAAGACTCTTCAACAGCCTCCTACCAGCCATAAGGGGAATTACCAGTAGACGCCTTGGTTGTCTTCAAGAGGGAGCTGGACAGATACCTAAAGTCAGTGCCGGATCAGCCGCGCTGTGGTTCGTACGTTGGACTACGTGTGGCCATCAGTAACAGCCTTGTTAATCAGGCCCTGATCCACCGGGAGGCCTGGTCATGGACCGGGCCGCGGGGGCGTTGATCCCTGGAATACCCTCCAGGTAGATAGGTGCCAGATCAACCAGGCTGTGATGGATATGTGGGGCAACAGGCCACCAGCAGCAACAGTCTGGTTGACCAGGCAAGCCTGGTCAGCCAGGTGAGCTAGACGTCTGGCCGTCTAGACGTCTCGAAACTCATTGAAGGTAAATGTATGCTGGATTTTGCTGTTTGTTACTACTGTGTTCTGTCAAAGTTGAAAATCATTTTGTCTAATTTTCCTTTTTTATTTCTCGCACTCATTTTTTGTACAGTCACCCCATGATGGCATTTGTCACATACCTTTGTGATATCCGTGTAGACCACATCTGCGTTTTGGTTTTCTTCCATCTCCGTAATTCTGTCATAGTGTTTTAGTAGTTGTGACAAACATGATTTTACCACTCTGAAACCATGCAGTTTGGGTTGTGCAGGTTGTACTGTTTCATAAAAATTGTAATTTGGCGTCTCATCACCTTTTCGAAGACTTACGACGTGAGAGCTACTGATTTTGTAATTTTGACTCGAGCTCTACTTCCTCCTTTATGCGACATCTTTAGTTTTTGTTCTAACTCAACGACATTCTTCAGTTTTTGTTCTAACTCTACGACATTCTTTAGTTTATGTTCTAACTCTACGACATTCTTTAGTTTTTGTTCTAACTCGGTAATCTCTCTGCTAAGATTATCTTTTCTATGGTGTGATATGTTCAGCTTGATGGCATAGCAGTGTCCAGCACAGAGTATGGGAAAGGACAAGTGACACCTTCCAGCCTATCAGTGGACATAACACAAATATCACAGTTACGGAGACGAGGCTCGGTAATATCCCAGCTACGAGCGATTAATATGTATATAACATGGAATTATACATAGTTATTTCAATAAATAATGCTTTAATAAAATAGACTAATTCAAGACGCATCAGTATGCACTATTCATTTGTATGTACATGTACGGTATCAGTGGGTGGGTAAATACGGTATATTTCAGTTAATGTACATCCTTTCTGTCTACGATGTCACCTGTGTTATAGCAGGTCTTGTATAATTTATAAGTAGTGTTCATTAAAGGTGCTATTGTTTGTGAATGGGACGGCAAGAGGTCTGGCCAGTGAGCTTAGTGTGTGGGTATAACAGTGAGTCTTTTGTGTAGGTACTGTAGTGAGTCGTGAGTCAAGTGGTGGAAGTGAGGTGAATAAATAGCATTGTAATAAGCTGGTGGCAGTTTTCAATAGAAATCAACTCAGTCTTATTAAACTTTTAATATCTTGTTACCCTTTACGCCCTGCCTCAAAAAATCCCTATTCCCATCTTTTCCCTTATTTTATCCTACTTTCCTCTCATCCTTTTTTCTCCTCGTACCTTTCCGTTTCCTGTCCCTCTTTCACTTCCTCCATGCTACAAGAAGACAATGACAGGCTGCAGTGATGCTACAACAAATGGCTGCAGGAGCTCAACCATATGTGGGGCAGCGGGCCTCCAGCAGCAACAGCCTGGTTGACCAGGCAAGCACCAGACGAGCCTGGCCCATGGCCGGGCTCAGAGAGTAGATACTCTCGAAACTCTTCAAAGGTATATCAAAGGTAAGTGCAAGGTTATGCAAATCGAGAAGGGAAAAAGGTCATAGACGGAATACAGTCTGAAAGTAGAGTTTAAATATCGTAAAAGGAGAAAGTTCTGGGAGTGAACACCACAGGAAACGTAATACCTTCAGTGCAGTGAACCGCAAATGTTCGACAGCATGTGCGAGGCTAGCTTAGTCTGAAAACTGCCTTCACACGTGTTAACATACTAGCTGTTGTGAACCTGAACAGGACAAGTGTCAAGTGTATCATAAGACACGCAACATCAGTACAGAACCAATACCTGGCCACACATGTTCTGAAGCTAGAGAAGGTTCAGTAGTTTACAATTCCATCAACTGTGTTGATGGAATTGAAATAAGAGGAGAGAGACTGATGGTACTCAACCTAACGACTCTTAGAAGAGAGAATGAGTGGTGAAGACATACTGTGTCTTTTATTGAAACCTGAAGAGAGACTTGCATAGGTACTTATTTTTTTAATTCAAACCTGAGGAGAAACTAAGGTAGACACAATCATGCGTTTTATATAGAACTGAAATGAGACTAACATTGATATTTCTTTGTTTTATTTAAACATGAAGGAGACTTACATAGGCACTTCATTTTTTTTAAACTAGGTGATGATGAGTCAGGTGACTTGTAGTAACTTGTAGCGAGACATCATTATCTTAGACCGGGCAGCGGTGATGGTGATCCCAGAATTAACATACAGTGCATAACAATTATGTACAGAAGCACTTTCATGGGTTTTTTTTCCAACAGCCACACGAGGGCAGGTGGTGGTTGTTTATTTGAATGTGACTCTTATCATTGTGATGTAGTCTTGACAAGTGGCAGGTGACACCTTACATAACCTGAGTCACCTACACAAGTAAGATATGGCACGAGAACGAGGTGTTCGTTGGGCCGTGGTGGACACAAGGGGGTTCGTCGGGGCGTGGTGGATACAAGGGGGTTCGTAGGGGCGTGGTGGACACAAGGGTGTTCGTAGGGGCGTGGTGGACACAAGGGGTTCGTCGGGGCGTGGTGGACACAAGGGGGTTCGTCGGGGCGTGGTGGACACAAGGGTGTTCGTAGGGGCGTGGTGGACACAAGGGTGTTCGTCGGGGCGTGGTGGACACAAGGGTGTTCGTCGGGGCGTGGTGGACACAAGGGTGTTCGTCGGGGCGTGGTGGACACAAGGGTGTTCGTCGGGCCGTGGTGGACACAAGGGTGTTCGTCGGGGCGTGGTGGACACAAGGGGTTCGTCGGGCCGTGGTGGACACAAGGGTGTTCGTTGGGCCGTGGTGGACACAAGGGTGTTCGTCGGGGCGTGGTGGACACAAGGGGGTTCGTCGGGGCGTGGTGGACACAAGGGGGTTCGTCGGGGCGTGTTGGACACAAGGGTGTTCGTCGGGGCGTGGTGGACACAAGGGTGTTTGTAGGGTCTTAGGGGCGTGGTGGACATAATGGTGCCCGTGGGAAATGTGGTGAACCCAACGGTGGAGTGTCCGTGGAGAAAATGGACACACTGGTGTCCGTGAGGAACGTAGACGCAAGGATGTCCGTGAGGAATGTGGTGACTAATATTTCTCTCTAAGTGATGTAACAATACACAGTGAGGCCTGACAAGACTCTCTGTCACCTCTGTAATCCTGATTTTTGCTCTCCCGCTCACAGGATGAGCGGCGGCTGCACACTAAACTAGCCGCTCAGGCGACATAACTAAAACCATGGGGGCGTGGTGGACACAAGGTTGGAGTGTCCGTGGGGGCGTGGTGGACACAAGGTTGGAGTGCCGGGCGTGTGGAGGGTTGGGGGCCGTGGGGGCGTGGTGGACACAAGGTTGGAGTGTCCGTGGGGGCGTGGTGGACACAAGGTTGGAGGGTCCGTGGGGGCGTGGTGGACACAAGGTTGGAGGTCCGTGGGGGCTGGTGGACACAAGGTTGGAGTGTCCGTGGGGGCGTGGTGGACACAAGGTTGGAGTGTCCGTGGGGGCGTGGTGGACACAAGGTTGGAGTGTCCGTGGGGGCGTGGTGGACACAAGGTTGGAGGGTCCGTGGGGGCTGGTGGACACAAGGTTGGAGTGTCCGTGGGGCGTGGTGGACACAAGGTTGGAGTGTCCGTGGGGGCGTGGTGGACACAAGGTTGGAGTGTCCGTGGGGGCGTGGTGGACACAAGGTTGGAGTGTCCGTGGGGGCGTGGTGGACACAAGGTTGGAGTGTCCGTGGGGGCGTGGTGGACACAAGGTTGGAGTGTCCGTGGGGGCGTGGTGGACACAAGGTTGGAGTGTCCGTGGGGCGTGGTGGACACAGGTTGGAGTGTCCGTGGGGGCGTGGTGAAGAACATCCTACATATGATGAGGCAAATGTCCAGTATGTTATTACATGCCCATCCCACACAGCACGCACTCTTCCATCTCCGTCTCTTCTATTCTCTTCCCTCTACATAAACTTTCAACGTCTCATACTCCATGTCCGTAGCTCTTCATCTCGCTCTCGCATTTTATTTTCATTCTGTGATCTATCTTCATTTTCCTTGTCATGTTTATTAAGAAATATCCGCCTTTATAGGTATGCATGACGTCAACAACTTGTGTGACTGTTGAATGTGTAAGTGTTAAGAGTGACTGTACTCGCTGATTTTTGTTTTCGGGGGTCGAGTTTTGGCTCCACCTTTCTGGTTTCGTTGAACAGAAATCTAAATTTTTGGTCATCTGAACCTTTTTCACTATTATATGCGAATGTGTAAGTGGGAGAGAAGAGGGAAGGGAGGGGGAGGGAGAGGAGGGGAGTGGGAGAGGAGGGGGAGTGGGAGAGGAGGGGGAGTGGGAGAGGAGGGGGAGTGGGAGAGGAGGGGGGGAGAGGAGGGGGAGTGGAGAGGAGGGGAGTGGGAGAGGAGGGGGAGTGGGAGAGGAGGGGGAGGGAGAGGAGGGGAGAGGGGAGAGGGAGGGAGAGGGAAAGGAGGGGAGGGAGAGAGAGGGGGAGGGGAGAGGAGGGAAAGGAGAGGGAGAGGAGGGGGAGAGGGAGAGGAGAGAGGGAGAAGGGGGAGAGGAGGAGAGGAGAGAGAGGAGAGGGGGAGGGAGGGAGAAGGAGAGGGAGAGGAGGGAAGGAGAGGAGAGAGAGGGAGGGGAGAGAGAGGGGAGAGAAAAGAGGGAGGGAAAGGGAGAGAGGGAGGGGAGAGGGGGGAAAGGGAGAAGGGGAGAGATTGGTTGGTTGGTTTAAGTTGGTTGGTTTAAGTTGGCTGGTTTTAGTTGGTTGGTTGATTTTTGTTGGTTGGTTGGTTTTGGTTGGGTTTAGTTGGTTGGTTTTAGTTGGTTTTAGTTGGTTGGTTTTGGTTGGTTGGTTTTGGTTGGTTGGTTTTGGTTGGTTGGTTTTGGTTGGTTGGTTGGTTTTGGTTGGTTTTGGTTGGTTGGTTTTAGTTTTTTTTAGTTGGGTTTGGTTGGTTTTAGTTGGTTTTGGTTGGTTGATTGGCTTTGCTTGGCTTGGCTTTGTTTTGCTTTGCTCTGCTCTCGACAATTTCTTACTAGTTGGAGAAGTACTTCTTAACATTTTTGTACAGATAAGGGGTTACTTAGAGAGGCAGTTGTGCAGTAGTGTCAGTGGTTGTCATGAATAAAGAGTTAATGAAGGTGGAGGACCTCCACCCGTGTGCTGCTGCTATTGTACCTTCCCCGTCTCTCTCCCCCTCCCTCTTCTCTCTCTCCACAACCTCCTCACTCATTATTAATTTGAACCTATATTGCCACCTTTAATGTACGCACACGTCTAGGTCTTGCTGCTCTTGTTCGTCGACGACGACGCCGACTTCGTCTTCCTCTTTTCTACTTTCTTCTTATTCTTCAAGTTTTGTAGTGTTTGTATTGTTTCTGGCTACAGATAAAGAAATAGTCAACCATTGGTGGAGAAGAACAAACTAGGAAGTGTGAGGTAGTGGAAGCAGCTAGGTACACTAGCTAGGAGTACAACCTCACCAAGACCTTTTAATCATGGTAATGTTGAGTAAGATGACTTGTTGTAACTAATCACGGTTATGTTGAGCCAGGTGACTTGTTATAACTTGAAAGGAAATGCAGGCTCAAGTGATAGAGTCGATAATATTGTTAGTATTTAAGAGAGTTTTGTATTTAGGAATGGTGTATGTTTAATAAGGTGACTTAACTTTACCTAGGTGATTTGTTTGATGTATTCTGGTGAAACTTGAGCTGCTGTTATAATAGTTCCTGCCATAATGTGAGTCGCAGCTCGCAAAATAATATTAAAATATTCCCTAAACTTAATAACTAAGTTCAGGTTTATCGTTCAGTTGAATAAATTATTGTATACAAAGTGGACAAGGAGCCTCCACTGGTGTGGCAGCTCCCACCCAAGCTGCGACCTTGGTCACTATGTGTTGTATCCATCAGTTACTTCTCCTCTTCTTGACACTCATTGTTCTCTGCCTCTCATAACACAGTTACACAGGTATATTCTACACTTTTCCTTTGCATCTGTAGGTTTTGAGTAATATTTAGGAAATGTGTGTGTGTGTGCATGTGTGTTTTGAGCATGTGGTGTGGGAGGCTGCGACATTGTTGGGTATGTGTGGCGTGTCAGGTATTTCCCCCATCACCTGTTAGTGGGACCGGCTCAGCCTATGGCTCAACTCTTATAGCTTCCACGGAAATCTGACATTTACACCCACTTGTAATATACCTTTAACCGGCTTTGAGGGTTCTTCTACCTTCACAGCCCGTCCCGAGGCCACGTTTCTTAATATTTTTTATCAATTTTTTTGTCGTTGCTGCTAGCTGCACGCAGGTCAGCTTGACTATCACAGCCTGGCTGATCTGACATGAAGACGAAATAGTGGCCCAGTTTCATCTTGACTAATATCATTGTATTGTTTCAGTGATTTTCCATAACTAGTTCATAATTTTTTCAAGTGCTATGACTGCGTCAGTTCAAGTGTCCCAGTAGGCGATGTTTCCTGAAGCCCTAACAAATATAACGGTAACAGTATCACTGTTTATGGCTTGAAATTATCTCAACTGATGTTGGGTCAATATAAGAGAAAGGTGGATATTAAGGTAAGGTCTAGTGAGACTGACTTTTAAGAAATGCTTTTACTAACTGGCTGATAATGAGCCCAAACTACCAGATTATTTTGAGACGACCTGTGGGTATAAACGGCTGGGGTAACTTTCCCCTTTCTTTCTTCTACTGTCACTGCTACTGTTGTAATTATCACTAAATGCTATCGCCACTATTAGTTTTGCTAGCAACATTGCCACTATTACTGCCACCACTAGCAGCATAGACTAGTGCTTGCCTGATCAACAGCCTGGTTGATCAGGCAAGCACCAGACAGCTTGGCCCAGGGCCGGACTGCGAGAGTAGGAACACTCTCAAAAGCCTTCAAAGGTACGACTACCACCGTGCAGACGGAATCATGAAGAATATCATAATACCGTAGATGGAACAATTCACTAATAACCTACAATCTGGAGAGGAAACTGTAGATCAACCTCCTGGTAGCTGAAGTATGCTCAAAGCATATTCCTCTACGAAAAAAGAAGAGAAGAAGTAAACAGGAGAGAGAGACGCTCCCTATACAGGAGAAGACGAAGAATCACTGAGCTCCTCAAGAATGCCGGACTATCTGAGTCACGGAATGTTACAAAATGACACGATATCTATTAATAATAGATATCTCCAGTGAACACTAGAAAGGATAGCCCTTCTAGCATCCAGCCTGTTACTGGGCTTTTGCAACAAAGTCAGTATCCTGGTTCAGTTATCCGCCATATTATATAGCTTAAGAGGATTGCAACTGATAGGGTACTAACCAACCAAATATAATTAAAAGGTTTATTAACAAAGTGAGAAAATCTAGGGTAGCAAAGTAAATCAAATATAAAGATATTAATTAAGACATCAATTAGGAGGGTAGCTCCTACACTGCTCTCATATACAATAAGTCTGTGCTGAGGGCACATATATATAAATGACTCAGAAGTACCATCAGGTACAATGTCAATAATTACAATAATATATACAAATAAGAATAAATGTGTGTATGAGTGTGCTCCCGGTAACTCTAAGACTCGACTCAACCAGTGTACGACTGAACTTCTCTTAAGCTAGCTGCTCTAACAAACACAACCAGAACAGCTTGATTGTCCAGTAAAATGACCAATTCGCAGAACAGCAATATAACAGGCAACAGCAACACAGCGTCAGGAACAAGGAGATAGAAAATCGACCCTAACTGGGGACCATCAGTAGATCCTCCAAAACAGTCACAAAACTCCCTTTCTACTGAAGCTAGGTTCAGCATAAACAATCCCAAACTGTGGCGGTGCACAGATGCCTTATCGAATTAGGTCCAGAGCTATAGCTTGAAACCTGAGTTTTATCAGAGTGTCAATGTGACACACAACCCAGAACAACGTCGAAAATCACTGTCTAGTCTATTCTCTGT
The DNA here is from genome assembly GCA_009830355.1 of Cherax destructor. NCBI lineage: Eukaryota > Metazoa > Arthropoda > Malacostraca > Decapoda > Parastacidae > Cherax > Cherax destructor. The sequence goes on along the minus strand of WNWK01001630.1, from coordinate 135,816 downwards.
GAACAGAGTTACACAGAGTTCTGAGAAGTATGATTCGCCTCACCACCGAATGCATACTCTACCCAACAGAGTCTAATGTCGAGAAAACAAGTAGAAATAGGAGTGAGGTGTTGACTCGACGAGGGTCAACAGGCCAGAGAGAGAGAGGGAAGAGGAACAACCACCCAGCTCAGGTGTGTTCAGAGACTGACTCCTCCCAGCAACTAGACGCCGGCAGCATAACAGTAGTTTGCCAACTCCAAGGCAGTTACGACACACTCCAACACAATATAAAATATTACATCCTACCTAATAAATATAGCTAAGTCATATAGGTCAAATAATAGTCTAATAATAGTATAAAGCACGATATTAACGATTTAGCTATTATCGAGAATATCAGCAATATAAAATTATAGAAAATGGAAATATACATTATATACATTGAGGCCCAATTCTGGGGGCGCAATACGGAAGGAAGCGCTAACCAGGGAAGTGGAAAATATTGATTTAAAGTTAAAGGACTCATACAGGATCCAGGAGAGTCAAGAGAAGCTAAAAGCGATTAGTGAAATTGAAAGAAATTCGAAATATTTCTTTTCATATGCCAAAAACAAGGCAAAAACCACTTCTAGTATAGGGCCCCTGCTCAGACAAGACGGATCTTGCACATATGACAACAAAGAAATGAGTGAGATACTGAAATCTCAATATGACTCTGTGTTCAGCGAGCCACTAATCAGTCTAAAGATAGACAATCCAAACAATTTTTTCATGAATGAGCCTCAAAACCCTGTCAATGTATGCCAAATTTCTGACATAACCCTAACTCCTCTAGACTTTGAAAAAGCCATCGACGACATGCCCATGCACTCAGCCCCATGCCCAGACTCGTGGAACACTGTGTTCATTAAGAACTGCAAGAAACCCCTCTCACGGGCCCTAAGTATGCTATGGAGAAGGAGCCTAGACACAGGCGAGATTCCACAGTCACTAAAAACAACGGATATAGCCCCACTCCATAAAGGTGGCAGCAAAGCAGTAGCTAAGAACTATAGACCAATAGCTTTAACGTCCCATATCATAAAAATCTTTGAAAGAGTTCTAAGAAGCAGGATAGCAAAACACCTGGACTCCCAAAAATTGCACAACCCAGGGCAACATGGTTTCAAAGAAGGTCGCTCCTGCCTCTCGCAACTGCTAGACCACTATGATATGGTCTTAGATGCTCTGGAACACAAACAGAATGCAGATGTAGTATACACAGATTTTGCAAAAGCCTTTGACAAGTGCGATCGTGGTGTAATAGCACACAAAATGCGTGCTAAAGGGATAACTGGCAAAGTAGGCAGATGGATCTTCAACTTCCTAACCAATCGAACGCAAAAAGTAGTGCTAAACAGAGTTAAATCGGATGCTGCCATAGTGAAGAGCTCTGTCCCACAAGGCACAGTACTCGCACCTATCCTGTTTCTCATTCTCATATCAGACATATACAGAGATGTAAACCATATCACTGTATCATCCTTTGCAGATGATACTAGGATCTGCATGAGAGTGTCATCCACTGAGGACACGGCAAATCTCCAAGAAGATATAAACCAAGTTTTCCAATGGGCAACAGAGAACAATATGATGTTCAATGAAGACAAATTCCAACTACTCCGTATGGAAAACAGGAGGAAATAATAGCTAGAACTGAGTATTCTACAAACTCTAATCACACAATAGAGCGGAAAAGTAATGTGAAGGACCTGGGTGTGGTAATGTCCGAAGACTTCACCTTTAAGGACCACAACAATGCCATTATCACATCTGCGAGGAAACTGATAGGATGGATAATGAGAACATTCAAGACAAGAAATGCTAAGCCAATGATGATCCTTTTTAAATCACTTGTTCTCTCTAGGCTGGAATACTGCTGTACATTAACATCCCCCATTCAAGGCAGGTGAAATTGCAGATCTAGAGAATGTACAGAGAACCTTTACTGCACGTATAAGTTCCATCAAACACCTTAACTACTGGGAACGCCTGGAAACACTAAACTTATATTCACTGGAGCGCAGGCGAGAGAGATATACATATCATAATCTACACCTGGAAGATTCTGGAGGGACTGGTCCCTAATATGCACACAGAAATCACTCCATACGAAAGCAAAAGACTTGGCAGACGGTGCAACGTACCCCCAGTGAAAAGTATGGGCGCCACTGGTACACTAAGAGAAAACACAATAAGTGTCCGGGGCCCAAGATTGTTCAACAACCTCCCACCAACCATAAGGGGCATTACCAACAGACCTCTGGATGTCTTCAAGAGGGAGCTGGACAGATACCTAAAGTCAGTGCCTGATCAGCCGGGTTGTGGTTCGTACGTTGGACTACGTGCATCCAGCAGTAACAGCCTCGTTGATCAGGCCCTGATCCACCGGGAGGCCTGGTCATAGACCGGGCCGCGGGGACGTCGATCCCCGGAATACCCTCCAGGTAGACTCCAGGTAGGCAGCCTTTCAGTCCGTGCTGGGTCATACTCCAGACACCAAGTATAAAGCTTATAAACACTGTGCAGCTGGAACTTGCAAATAATTAAAAAAATGAATATATCTACACGTCAAGAAATGCTTTGGTGTGTTGGTTCTACCTTCCAGATATGCGTAAGAATTCACTCTAGGAAAAGCATTGACATAACCTAGAATCCCTAGTTGTCCATATGAGAGGTAGATGTTACACATTCATTCAACAAACGATACAACATAAAAGTACAAAAAAAGTTAGGCGCTCAGTTAAACAAATACAAAAGACTAGAAAATGATAAAGCTGAAGACGAGACACCAATACGTGGGTCAGGAGGAATAACACCTGGTGTTAGGATGCTGCTCTACCTGGAGTCTGTTTCGTGGATCACCGCCCCCGTGCCTTCGTCCCAGACTAGTCCTCCCGATTGCTGGCCTGATCGTCCAGGTTGTTGGTGCCAACCGCACTCAGTCCACTATATGCACCACAGCCCGGCTGATCAGAACTTGTTTTGAGGAACTCGTCAGATTTGCCCTTGGAAAACAGCCAAGGGTTTGTTGGCGGCCGTCGGCCCCACATAAGAGATTTGACAAAGAATTTTGAATCCCAAAATATAATATATACAGATTTACACGTTTTATCATATAAGTGATAAAACCATCATTGATGCCAGCACGACACTGTCCTTGCCCAACACAACGACTATCCACTTTTCAGAGGGAAGGGGCAGGTGTTTCTTGATGCCGGCGAAGGTCTAATCCAAGGGATTGGAGCTACCCTGCTCTTCCTAGGATCAAACCTAATTACCTCCCATTTTCCAGGCGTTATGTCACCTACGGGTTTAGCGACTACATGGATAATAATAATCATCGAAATGTGCCAAGAAAGTCAACAAAACCCTTCAGCAAACATTATATTTGTATATTTCAAGACCATAAACTTCAAGTTGAAGATGATAGTCGAGGTATACATGATGGTGTACCATCAAGTGATGTAGACCAAGAGACACTTGCAACACCACTGCACAGACACGAACAAGTTCACATGGAATAAATACCTTTAAAGAGTTTCGAGAGTTTATCTACTCTCTGAGCCCGGCCATGGGCCAGGCTCGTCTGGTGGTTGCCTGGTCAACCAGGCTGTTTTAAATAATTCAAGAAGCCTACTGGATATGAAGCCTTATTGTGAAAGTAGTCTATCTCGATGTTAGTGGACGGAGACTCGAGCCTCCATCTTGCACTGAAGGACCTATTAGGTTTGGCGCGTCATATAAATATAATAAATACTAGAAATGAAACTATATTTCATGTAATCTTTACGAACTATTAGTAACTAATAAGCCCTATAACGATCTTACTCTTCCACCTAGTGTACTCATCCCATCCCATTGTTATTGGAAGAGTTTTCCACTCATTTCCACCTCTTCCTTTTGTTGAGAGTAATTATTTTGTGCAGCTTTGGGACCATTTCCTTCAGAAATTTCCAGGTGTAAATTGTGATACCTGCACCTCTTTCCCTTACGTCCCAGGGAGTACAATTAAGGGATTTCTGGTCCTAATAATTTTGGTGATTGATTGAATAAATGTATATGGGCAGTAAAGGTTCTCTATATATTCTCTAGACCTGCGATAAAGCCTGCCTTTAAAGGGACTGTTAATGTAAAGTAATATGTATAACAACTGACTTTAAGAATATCATCATTGGCTTTCTCTTGTTTTCAAGGTTCTAGTTTTCAGCTAATCATGAAGTCTATTTAAACTTAACCATCGAGATACTGACTGGGAAAAAATGAACAGTGAACATTCAGGTATTTCCCGGGAAACCGTCTCGAATATTCTAAACCTTAAGTAATGCATAAAAAAAAGTTGAATGCAGAAGCGTACCAGGTTGACGTTTGAGATCCACGAGTGCTCTAATCTTCTGTAAATAGAGGAAATCATGTGAACAAATTGTCTGCAGGTTTACATGATATTACCTGAATTATTACCTGCAAGGAGACCAATGAAGCTTAAAGCAGCTTAGAAGTTTCATTATCACATATGAGCATGGATGGTTTGAAGATTTCTTGCACAAAGGTAACATTTATAAATGTGATTGTTGTCGGCCTGGGAAGTGCAGGTAATAAGAGCCTGGCTGATGAGGTGGACACAAGGAAGTCTGGCAGTAGGCTGGGCTGCGAGGGTGTAAAACTCTGGAAACCGGGCACGGGTATGTCCGAGGTTGTAGGGAATGGGGAGGAGTCTTACAGAACGAAGGGGATGAGGTGTAGCTGCGCACACTTGTCATGAATATGTATGCAGCGGATATTTTTCCTTAATCTTTCTTCCCAAGCTGCATTAGCCAAAACCACAGATTTTCCCCGCAGTTCTTCTTGGCGTCTTGTGTGTGTGCGATGTTGGAGGGTGGTGTGTGAGCCATTAATTGTTGTAAGAAGTGTTGTAAATTTAGGTGGGGGTTGTGATTAGAGAGCTGCTGCAGGGTGACTGAGAAATGCGTTGCTGAGGTATGTGTTGGAAGGTGGTGGTGCTCACTTCTGTGGTTTGTGTAATATTTGGGCAATGCAGATGGTGGGTGGTGGTCGAGAGTTGTGGTAGTGGATATTAAGAGTTGTGGGTGGGGAAGTTTAAGATTATAATGGTTGGGAGTGTGGTCACCTTATATTTGCCTCTTGGATAATACTGTAGTCTAGTGTAGGTGATAATGGCCCAGGGCGACTCGCACGCCCGGGTAACTCCAACTAACACACTCCTTATATGTACTTATCAAACATTCTAATATCTCAGTTGAGTGTGTGCGCAGTTAGTGAGGAAAAAAACACTTATTTCCTCTCTATAACAAACCTGTGTGTTGGCCAGAGGATAAGATAAATTAAGGACACGTATATAACACGTAGCAAGCTTTATAATGATGGATGATATATTAAGAATGCATGCCACTTCCTCGGGTTTCTTAGTGTCTTCTGTTGTTCCAATATATTCTTCCTTTCGCCTCCGTCTCCCAGCTTCCCCTACAATGGAAATAAGTAACTGACTTTTTTGTTATCCTAGGTAATTTATACTATGCATGATAATTGTATTGTGTACCTGTGCCTAAATAAACTTACTTCATCCTCTTCGTCCTTCCTTTTCATCCTCTCGCCTATATTCCTCCTTCCAACACTGCTTGTGTGTGTGTGTACTCACCTAATTGTGGTTGCAGGGGTCGAGACTCAGCTCCTGGCCCCGCCTCTGCACTGTCCGCTACTGGGTCTCTGCTCTCCCTGCTCCATGAGCTTTATCATACCTTGTCTTAAAACTATGTATGGTTCCCGCCTCCACTATATCGTTCGCTAAACTATTCCATTTCCTAAGTACTCTATGGCTGAAGAATTGCTTCCTAATATTATGTGTGTGTGTGTGTGTGTGTGTGTGTGACCATTTTGTCCTAGGCACATGTCGATTAGACACTAGGCCTGTTGTATGTGTGTGTGTGTGTGTAAGGAAACACTTCGAAATATTTCCGCCCCGCCGGGAATTGAACCCGGGTCCTCCGTGCGTGAAGCGAGAGCTTTAGTGAGAGAGAGATTGAGAGAGGGATAGATGGAGATAGTAATTGACATGCTTCTCGCCAACATGTACAAGATAGTACTTTCACTCTCGCCAGAGTAGGGGGGGGGCGGGGCTTGCCTCATCCTACGGCAATACAAACACTTGTTTTGTCCCCGGAACTTTTCTTGTATATTGTCTCTTTTTGTTTGTTTTTTCTTCTGGAAACGTTAGATATTTGTTTGTACTGCCGGGATAATGCGAGTTAAGAATAAGAGTTTGTTTGACTGCGTTTTCTACGAAGATGTGATAGTTGTGCAGTTTTATTTCTAGAAGTGTGTGAATGTATATCTTTGAATCTTGTTTTATAGTATAAAATAAGCGTGTTCACAGCGAGGCTCCCTCGAGGTGTGCACATGGTCCTTTATAATTAGGTCAACCATACTACTAAATACCGACAAGTAAAAAAGAAATATTTCTGGATTTTAAGTCTTGCGTTCCCTCCCTCTCTTACCTTTCCCGTCTTTTGCCGTCTTTTACGCCCATAAATGTTGTTTTTTTTTTTTTTTATGTAATTCCTAGTGCAAGCTAACTTAGAAAAACCTCGAGGTTTAAAATTTAATATTTTTTTTCTAAGGGGAGGATGAACTTGAATCTGCAAATTAGATTCTCTCCCACAATGATTATAAATATTACCTTCAGTAATTCTAATGCCATTAAGTCATTCGTAGAAAAATGTTTTCCGTACACATCAAGATGAATAACGGTGGCATCTTAAAGATTCCTGCCTTTAATGTGATAAATGTTACATAGCGGTAACGAATTATTTTAAACGTTGATTTCATCACTATAAGAGAGTATGTTCGTACTAGCGATGATTACGTGGTGTTTGAAGACAGTACAGAAAATAACAGTATTACTGTGAATGAAGTTAGTGTTGATGAGCTGCAACAAAGATAATCACATTAATATTTCAATACTTGGAACGATAATGTCGGGCGCCTACGTTTTACCTATTTCTTTAAGCAGACAAGACATTGAGAAATATATTTGTCAACGGAGAGCAACTTTTAGACCTCCATAATTGTTTGAGGAGGCTTCTTGTTTCTCTGTTGTCACCGTTACTTCTGCAGTGGTGCGTGTGTGCGCGCGCGCGCCTACCACAAGACTTAAGTGGGTAATTTTCATGAGTCTTCTGAGAGGAAGAGTCTAACACACTAATGTTACTCGCCTAAGAGGAGTGTCATTTATTACACACACTAGCCAAGTGCATCGCATAATAATAGTTGTAAATATCCTGTGTATAATTATCATATCATTATACTAAGGAAAAAGAAAACATTAGTTAAATTACTTCTCATGGGGGAATGTACTTTTATAAATGTTATGTTCTTAAGCTCTTAAATCCTGGCCGTTATTATGGTTATTATAATGAAAGTAAAGCAAGAGGATCCACTGCCTACACCACTCCTTATCACCTCACTTAGGTAAGGAAACTTGTGGCGACGTTTCGCTCCGTCCTGGACCATTGTAACGTCACCTATGACTTGACAATAGGTCAGGATAGACCGAAACGTTATCATAGTTCTCCTCTCGTAATTGTGGTGTTTTTCTATGATTCGTTCCTGCCACGGTATTGTAACTATTTTTTTTACCGGTATTTATACCAGAACCGATACTAATACTTACGCAAGAACCTCTGCCAGTACGGTGCAGAATACCCCAAATGAAAAATAAATATGCAACGAGTACACTGAGACAACTCAGTAAGTGTAGTGGGAAGACGACTTAAACTCCTGATCAGCGACTAGCACCAACAGCCTGGCTATCTACATACTGGGAATTATGGTCTTGCACTGGGGCGCGGGGACCATGACTCCCGAAACACTCTCCAGGTAATCAGTACTTACACCAGTGCCTCAAAGATCACAACAGCCAGGAAGATGACGGGGTGGGTATTGAGAACTTTCAAAACAAGGGAAATAATGCCGATGGTGACACTCTTCAAATCGCTAGTGCTCCCTCACTTAGAATACTGCTCAGTGCTGACGGCCCCGTTCAGGGCAGGAGAAATATCAGAGCTGGAACAAATACAGAGATCGTTTATGGGTCACATTGAGCCAATGAAACATCTAAATTATTGGGAACGCCTTCAAGTCTTGAACATGTACTCATTGGAGCAGAGGAGAGAGAGATACATGATAATATATACCTGGAAAGTACTCTGCACACTGCCATAACAACCTACTGGAGTGAGAGATATGGGAGGAAGTGTAAAATAAACCCAGTTAGAAGCAGTGGTGCAGTGGGGACAATAAGGGAGCACTGTATCAACATCCGGGGTCCCAGACTATTCAACATCTTACCAGAAAATATCCGAAACACGGCTGGAACAAGTGTAGAAGCCTTCAAGAGGAAACTGGACAAGTATCTTCACCAGGTGCCAGATCAACCAGGCTGTGATGGATATGTGGGGCAGTGTGCCTCCAGCAGCAACAGCTTGGTTGACCAGGCAAGTATCGAAGGGGTTCTAGGAGATAATTATGGTCGTAGTGAAACACACTGGTGGGTGGTAACTGTGTATTGACTGAGTCTGTGGGGAGAGCCAGTGCCCAGCCTAACCTGTCAATCCTATGCCAATCCAAAGAGTGAGGAAGACGCTTGAGGCTCAGCGCATACCTGTGCAGGACTCTTGAAGTAACAAGTAGCTAGGGATCACAAATATAACATAGCTAGAACTACTTACAATACACTACACAAGTATAATATGTATGGTTCAGTACATACACTACTGACAGCTCGATCATGTTACATATGGCGTCTCGACATACAACTCTATAGACTGAACAGGCATGTGGCTCTGGGCTGATTCTATACAATATCAAACACATATATAACTTAGAACTAATCACAGAATTGACAATAGGATTAATTGACTGAATGGATACTAATATATACTAATACTAATATATACTAATATATACTAATACTAATATATACTAATACTAATATATACTAATACTAATATAATGGATCTTAGTATAATGGGTCTTAGTGTAATGCATTACAAGTCATAGTACATTTACAAGGGATAAAAGCGATCGATCGATCTGTATTCATGCACTCTATAGATTCTGAGGAAGAATATATTTACAAAGAAGAAAGTTTTTAACAGAAAAGACAGACCTGGCACGCACAAGTCATACTGTTAAATCTCAGAATTCGGAGGGAACGTGAAAACACAAAAAACAATTCTGGATACTGATCATCTGGTAACAAAACACACAGTTGACAACTTCTTTTAACTGAATCATCTAATTATACAGGCTATTTACATTTAACCCCAATTCTGCTTGGGTAAGGTTTACATATGCAGAATGGCTATCATCTCCAGGTGGATCGAAATCTTTTGCAATTGACAACACATGCCTAGGTTGAGGAGCTTCTAAATGGGTATTTACACATGGAACTTGAGGATTTCTCAACACTTGTCGTGTACGCAAGGAGTAACGACATTCAGGCTGTTCCTCTGGCTGATTACTAGAAGTAGAGGGTATAGGGTCAGACGGATTGTCATTGTCAGTCACAACAGTCTGGTTGTCAGGGACCTCGTTTCCGTCACATACTAACTTCATATGGTCTAAATGCGACTCTTTACATTGACCAGTACTTATTTCTCTAACTTTATACTTATTGCCGTTAATATGTTTGACTACTCGATACGGACCGATAAACTTTTGATCGAGCTTGGGCATTGCGGAAATTTTATTAAAGTTAGTCAGCATCACTCTCGAATCTACTTTAATTTTGGTCGGTTTTGCCCGAGCATTAGTAACACTTGTAAATTCTGCTGTTGATTTATGAAGTGTCACGGATTCTTCTGAAAACACTTTGAGCTTGGCTGGTTCGAGTTGCTATGAAATTATCAGGATCGTAACTTGGTTTTGAATTAGAATATAGCAACTCATAGGGCAAACGTTTATCGACACCTTACAATGCATAATGTGGAGTGTCACCTATTGAAGCATTATAAGCAGAATTTATCGCACACTGAACATCAGGTATAACTTCATCCCAGGTTGCACTATTGGGATTGACAGTGGCTCTCAAGACATCAAGTACTTTCTTATTGGTTCTTTCTGCTAAACCATTACTGGCAGGATGGTGAGGAACAATGGTTGATTTAGTTATCTTATACAAAGCACACAAGTTTTCTAGGATCTCATTACAGAATTCACCTCCATTATCTGTTACTAAGGATTTAGGGGTGGTATGTCTACAGATTATACGTTCTTTAAATGCTTTAGTTACTGTCTCTGCAGTCTTATCTGCAATAGAAACTAACTCACAATATCTGGTGAAATGATCTACCATAACACACAGATGTTTGTTGCCTTGGAGTGTGCATTGAAAATTAGTTAACAAATCCACTGCAACTCTTTCCCATGGTTCACTAGTAGTGGGATATACCTGTATAGGATTAGGACCATTGACATTACCTTTTTGTTGCATACAAACACTACATTTCTTAACATACTCAGTGATATCGGTTGCCATACGAGGCCAAAAGTACTTCAATCTGGCTTGTTTAAGAGAACGATCCACACCAGGGTGTGCAACACCTGGTGCATCGTGAACTAGCTGTAAGGCTACATTCACTAGTGACTGTGGAATTACTAACGAGCCTGGCCCATGGCCGGGCTCAGAGAGTAGAGAAACTCTCGAAACTCTTCAAAGGTATATCAAAGGTTAGGCGCCTGATAAACCAGACTGATTGATATGTGGGTCAGCGGGCTATCAGCAGCAACAGTCTGGCTGACCAGGCAAGCATCAGAGGAGCCTGGACCAAGGCTCCAGAAACTCATCAGAGGTACCTTTGATATACCTTTGAAGAGTTTCGAGAGTATCTACTCTCTGAGCCCGGCCATGGGCCAGGCTCGTCTGGTGCTTGCCTGGTCAACCAGGCTGTTGCTGCTGGAGGCCCGCTGCCCCACATATCCATCACAGCCTGGTTGATCTGGCACCTGGTGAAGATATTTGTCCAGTTTCCTCTTGAAGGCTTCTACACTGGTTCCAGCCGTGTTTCGGATATCTTCTGGTAAGATGTTGAATAGTCTGGGACCCCGGATGTTAATACAGTGCTCAGGTATTGTCCCCACCGCACCCCTGCTCCTCACTGGGTTTATTTTACACTTTCTCCCATATCTCTCACTCCAGTATGTTGTTATGGCAGTGTGCAGATTTGGGACCAGGCCCTCAAGTACTTTCCATGTATATATTATCATGTACTCTCTCTCCTCCGCTCCAATGAGTACATGTTCAAGACTTGAAGGCGTTCCCAATAATTTAGATGTTTCAATGGCTCAATGTGAGCCGTAAACGATCTCTGGATTTGTTCCAGCTCTGCTATTTCTCCTGCCCTGAACGGGGCCGTCAGCACTGAGCAGTATTCTAAGTGAGGGAGCACTAGCGATTTGAATAGTGTCACCATCGGCATTATTTCCCTTGTTTTGAAAGTTCTCAATACCCACCCCGTCATCTTCCTGGCTGTTGTGATCTTTGTCTTGTTATGGTCTTTAAACGACAGATCAGCAGACATAATTATTCCCAAGTCCTTTACGTGTTCCTTTCGTTCTATGTGGTGACCCTCTTGCGTTTTGTATATAGTGTTCCTTTTGAGTTCTTCATTTTTCCATACCTAAGCAGCTGAAACTTATCACCATTGAACGTCATGTTGTTCTCCACTGCCCATTGGAAGACCTTGCTTATGTCCTCCTGTAATTTTTCAGTGTCCTCTACCGTAGTGACTTTCATGCTTATTTTAGTGTCATCTGCAAATGATGATACAAAAGTGTGCTGGGTGTTTTTATCTATGTCTGCTATGAGGATGAGAAACAGCAGAGGCGCCAGGACAGTGCCTTGGGGCACTGAGCTTTTGACCTCGCTGATGCTGGATCTTGCCCTGTTCACTACTACTTTTTGTGTTCTTTGTGTTAGGAACTCAAAATCCATCTGCCTACCTTCCCGTAATGCCTATGGCCCTCATTTTGTGCGCTATCACTCCATGATCGCATTTGTCAAACGCCTTTGCAAAATCTGTGTAAATCACATCTGCGTTTTGGTCGTCCTCCAATGCCTCCGTAATTCTGTCATAATGGTTCAGCAGCTGTGACAGGCATGATCGACCCGCTCTAAAGCATGCTGGTTCGGGTTATGTTGGTTGTGCTGGTCCATGAACTTTGTAATCTGCCGTCTCATCACTCTTTCAAAGATTTTTATGATGTGAGAAGTGAGGGCTACTGGTCTGTAATTTTTAGCTAGTGCTCTACTACCTCCCTTATGCAAAGGAGCTATGTCTGCACTCTTTAAGGCCTCTGGAATTTCACCTAGATCTAAGCTCTTTCTCCACAGAATACTAAGGGCTCTTGCTAATGGTACTTTGCACTGCTTTATAAATAAAGCATTCCATGAATCTGGTCCAGGTGCTGAGTGAGTGGGCATGTTGGCCATTTCTTTTCGAAATCTATGGGATTTGTACTAATGTCGGTTAGGTGGTCTGCGCAGCCTTCTGCTGGAGTGAAAAATATTTCTGCATTTTCTACCTTGCTGTCATTTAGTGGGTTGCTGAACACTGACTCATACTGTTCTTTTAGAATTTCACTCATTTCCTGTTCATCGTCCGTATACGAATCTCCTCTCAATAATGGTCCAATTCTACAGGTAGTTCTTAGCTTGGATTTTGCATAGGAGTAGAAATATTTTGGGTTTCTTGCAATATCCTGTATGGCTCTTTGTTCCCTTTGTACTTCTTCTGTCAGGTATGACATCTTAAGTTTTTGTTCTAATTCCGTGATCTCTCGGTTAAGGCTATCTCTTCTGTTGCAACATAACTGTGTTTTTCAGCAATTCAGTAACCCGTTTTCTTCTCCTGTACCATCTCCTCTCTCTCTATATCTGATCTTCTTCGGGTTTCCTCAATGGTACGTGTTTCATACATACCTTGTATGCTTCTGTATTCAGCTTCTCTAGACACTGGTGGGGATTTAGGGTGCTCATGTCTGATTCCCATGATATGTCTGATAGCTCTTGGTTTATTTTTTCCCAGTCAATTCTATGGTTATTAAAATTAAACTTACTGAACATTCCGTCTCTAACATTAGTGTCGCAGTTCCCTAACCCTGAGTTAATACTAGTTTGAACTTCTATGATGTTATGATCAGAGTATATTGTTTTTGTAACTGTTATGTCTCTGATTAATTCCTCGTTGTTTGTGAATATCAAATCCAGGGTATTTTCATTTCTAGTGGGATCAATTATCTGTTGGTTTAGTGAGTACTTTTCACAAAGCCTCATTAGTTCCCTGGTATGTGCCTGTTGGGCCAGGGTGCTTCCAGGAGTTATTTCTGGTATAACATTATGGTGCCTCATCTTCCATATATCGAATGTATTGGAACAGTGAACGTTTCGCTGTGAAAAGCTTCATAGAGCTTCGATAACTACCCTGCAACGTCTCCTCGAAGAGGGTGGGCGTTTTCGCACGCATTACACTTCATTAATTACCCGATCTAAACTACAGAAGTTAGATATTTGTTATTCTAGGTTAGTTTAAGTTAACATGAATTAACTGTCGGGCAGTTTGTCGGTGCTTACATTGTTATTGCCCCTGAATATCTTTTGTCTTGATCATGTCATGTCACTCCTGACATTTCGCTGCTCCAGTGATGTGAAGTTCAACTACTTCAGCATGTCTTCGTAACTCATGCCCTTCAGCTCTGTCGCGAGTTGAAGAACCGGTAATCCCCATGTTATGCTTACGGGCGTTGACCTTCAGCTCCTGGCGCCGCCTGGTAAACTTCACACCACTGGCATAGTTAAGTTCTAGTCTCTTCTTCCCCAGTATATATATACACTGTACCTCTGAACTAAGTAACAAATCTTCCTCCACTCTTAACAACCAGTTTCTGCAGAATACACCACATCAGTCAGGTTATGTTGGCTTTGTAGGCCACGAGCAGCAGGTAACCTGCTTGATCAGGCACACCAGAGAATTTGGACTCAGGCCGAAGTGTGAAGAGTAAAAAAAAAGCTAAGAGGAAATACAAATGAAGGATGGAGAAGTGGAAAAACTGAGAAAAAAAGGATGAACAAGTAATGGCAGATAATAATGATTATTCAAATGTTAAAAAACAAAAAAAAAACAAGGAAGAGAAAGAGCGAGTTGAGCAGGATGGACATTACATTATACAAAACCTGTAATGAGTAAACTAACTACATGATGGTGTCCAAGAGAGCCCTGGAGGCTCTCTTTCATACCACGGCTACATTTCCACAACCAGGAAGAAACTTCTTTAGCTCTACGTCTTTTTTTCCGTCTTTCTACGAGGGAAGCAGTGGTGTGGAAGTTATGAAGCGTTGACTATGTTGGTGTCATGGCTGGTGACGCAACACCAGGCTAAAGAACTGCACTCTACTTGTCATCTTTTTCTACATGTACTCTAGCTACATGTACTCTAGCACTCGCAGAAAACCTCGGCTGGATTATTTGTTCGTTACAGGACCCGTGTTTATCCACAGTTTAGGATCTCCGCGACGGTATCGTCATATGATATCCTAATTTAAATATAAGGTCCTGGCTCCTAAATGGCTGCTCAATATGCTGTCGAGGGGCATTTAAATTACACTGAAAAACACAGCAACTCTCGGGCCAGCATGCACTCATACAATTTATGAAGCATGAGTGCAAATAATTAATATAGTATAAGGAAGGACACAAAAACTCACTCATACAAAAATATATATAATATACATACACTTATATGTGATAATTCTTAGGGTTTCATCCCATTTAAAAAAAAAAGTTTTTTTTTACCCCATAAAAAAAGTCTTTTGATTAAGATTCGTGTCAGGTGACACTCGTATTTCCCGACGAAAAAAAAAACACCTAGAGAGAGACATGTGGAGTGGTGTCTGGAAGTGATGGTGTGAGGGCTTGGGTTCAGCGCCATCTTAACCTGCCGCCCTTTCAATTTAGCCGATGTATCCACCCTATAATTTCACGTCGCAGTCACACACTGCCACATTTCTCCGCTTGTCGAACACCCTCAGTCTGGGTTGTATAAACTCTGAATAAACTATTTTTGTTTGTAATTAAGGGTGATATAGATTTTGTGTGTGCAGCCTCCCAGGCTCTCCACACACTTAGCAGCACATTAAGTTTTACTTTGCATCTTGTCCTTGGGACATCCCGCCCCATAACTTATTTTCTTTAGTTGATTCATTCATTATCAATGTTTTTATTTTAAAAAATCGACTCAGAAGGCACCACCTGGTGTACAGGTAGACATAAGAATTATGCTGTTGTTGATCGTGATAAGCAATGGCTTCTACTTGAGCAGTGTGGAGTTGGTGATGCTAAGACTGAAATGTTGTCAGATCTCACCATCTTGACTGTCTTTGATATTACTTTCTGTTTTGTGCCGCCGCTAATTGAGCGCCGCCCACCACCTCTCACAGCCTTCATGGTAGGTCGCCAGACGTTCTCCTTTCTACTGGTATAATATATATTTTCGACTGGAGAAGTTTGCCTACCTGTGGTTGCCGCCTCAGCTCCGTCGAGTCACTCAAGTTTCTTGAAGATAACACCAAGTCTCATGTGGGGAGTTGGCAGAGAGAGACCAAGAGAGAGCGCGCGCGCGTGCGTGTACTCACCTTATTGTGGTTGCAGGGATCGATTCATAGCTGTGACCCCTTGTTGCTGTGTCCCATCTTTGGAACATCCTGTCTCTGTCCACCTTGTCGATTCCTCCCAGTATTTTATATGTCGTTATCATATCCCCTCTCCAGTGTCGTCAGGTCGAGTTCCCTTAACCTCTCCTCGTATGACATACGTGTGTGTGTGTGTGTGTTTGTGTTTCAGAACTTAATGTATTTTTATGAATACACACACACACACACCTTGTTCGTTCACCCACCCACGCCCACCACACATTCTCACTCCCTTACAAAGAAGAATTTGAACGGATTTCTCATTCCTGTGATCGTGAAGGGAGGTACATTTCGGGTGATCATGTGGTACTTCTGCAGGTAGCGAAAGTTTTACCCCACCTTCTCCAGATTACCTGTATTAACCCTAGTACCCTTTCATTGAGTATTGTACGTATTCTTGTCTTCATATCACTGTTCACAACGTCACTCAAAAGTTGTTAGATCACATACATTACTTTGAAAGTACTTGTGCTCCATAATTGTTCTACTTATCATCTTGCTACACTCGTATCCTTAATGAAGTATAGTTCCTGGGAGGTGTGTACAGTTGCTTAGTATTACGTGCTACACCGCCTCTTATAACACTAGACTTGTTGTGGTCACTGGGCGGCAAGTCTCTCCCACTCCATAACTCCAACCCTTGGGAAAGTCAGAGGGACAATTTTAATAATGGCTGCACCTTACAAGACAACACTCACAACCATCTTATGGATTTCCAGAGTGCCAGGCTTACCATCAAAGAATCACATACGTCGCACATGTTTAAAATTGGCTCTCATCGTTACTACCCACATGGGTTTAGAACAAGTTAGTTCCTCCCTCTCAATTGCTGTATCATTACGCTACAGTCTTGGACCAAAAAATGCACATGTAGTGTGCACAGACTTTGGAAAAGTCTTCGACAAGTCTGATCATGGTATAATAGCACTTAAATACGTGAAAAAAAGGAATAAATGGAGAAGTGGACAGGTGGATACTTAACTGTCTAACAGAACCCAAAGAGTAATAGTGAACACACTAATATCAGAGGCTGCCACAGTGAAAAGTTCTTCCTTAAGACACACAATTACCCTAATTCTGTGCCTTGAGCTGTACTCCAACATAAGTGGGAAACATGTATCATAATTTACATCTGGAGGGATTAGTCCCAAATCTGCACACCGAAATCACTCCATACGACGTAAGAAGCTCGTCAGAAGGTGCAAAATGCCTTCAATGAAAAGTGTGTACAGTGAGTTTACGAAGAGATTAATCAAGAGGTACAAAGGGTCCAAGACTCCTCACCATTCTCCCTTCATACATAAGGAAAATTACCAACAATATGAAGAGGAAGCGTGTTAAGTTTCTTAACTCAATTTCTCTGGTGCCTACGTTGGGTTAAGTGCGGCCAACACCAACAGCCTGATTGATCAGCTCGCCAACCAAGTGGCCTGGTCTGTGACTGGGTCGCTGGTGCAGCGACTCCTAGAAATATTCATAGGTTCCTTAGACATGTAGGAGCTGACTTAGGCAGTCAGTCGTAGTAATGTTCCCCAGACATGTTGCAGCTGACGTAAGGAGTCAGTAGTAGACCTGATGTTCTCAGGTATTCTGTTCACACAAGACACGATGCAGCTGCGTCATCGAGGACAGTTCTTGTTTGACGACTAAGTGTCAGGTACCTTGGTAGTGGTGTCGACTCCATAAGGGCCTTTAGGTTCTACCAGAGGTAATGTGTGTAGGGCTGCTGTCGAGGTTCTGATCAGGTACTTTGGTAGTTATGTATAAACTACAAGAGTCTAAGCTTTTCCAGAAGTAGTATAGAGGTAGTAGAGTACGTCAGGCATCTTAGTATTAGTGTAGACCTTGCAAGAATTTGTCTAGGCTCTTCCATAGGTAGTGTGTAGAGTACGGTGGTCGAGGTATGCCAGAGAGTAAATGAGTTGTGGAATGCTATAGTCCAGTCGTATATATTGGATTCTAGGAAACCGTATTCATATGTAGTGTCAAGCCATAGTTAACTTTTAAGTTAAACTAAAAAAAAAAAACTGTGTTAGAATTTCGTGTAGTAAATAATAAAACAGATTGCTGAAGAAAGGACCAAATACAGATAGTCAGCTTCTCAGTCATTTACTTTTCGTACGAGATCAAAGAAAAGTAACTTAACGTCAGCCATTTTTTACACAGGGGCAGCAAGTAACATGTAGGCGGTGTTTTTAGAGTGCTGCCAGACTTGTTGACTGCGTGCATGACCCTGCCCAACCTGCACGGGTGGGCAGGGCTTCATGCTGCTGTAGGTGGCACGGGATAGTTGATGGTACAGAAAACACACTGTATCTGTAGCAACAATGAAATCTTTACCCCTCAGATGTTGACTCGAAGAAAATACTGTTAATTAACAATAAACAGACAGTATTAAACCAATCACTGTGGTAGTAAACCAGATTCATTCTTAACAAAGTATAAAGTTCCGTACCCCAAGGCACGGTTCTGGCACATTTATTGTTTCTTATCCTCATTGCAGACATTGATAAAAACAAAAAAACATAGCTTTGTATCGTCGTTTGGGAATTATACCAAAATAATTAAATAATTATGAAAGTTGTCTAGGTGGAAGATACAGAAAATTTACATACCTGAACAAGTCATCGAGTTATCAAAGGAAACTCAGACGTTCAGCGGTGACAAATCGCAACTGCATAGATATATAAATAATGAAGACTTGAAAACAGGCACATAATACAAAATGTAGACAGATCATTTCATGGAAAGGAATGTGCGGAAGACTTAGAAACATGGACGCCAGATGACCTATTGTTTATAGAACTCAGCCATGGTCAGTAAAACTTTGGATTGTATTTATGAGAGCCTTCACAACAAGAGACGTTATGCCCAAATCATTTGTGCTCTCACGTCTAAAAAAAATGTTCTGTTCTCACAATGATATGTGGCCTGACCTCCATTCATTTCACTTACTGTTCCCTTGTAACTTGAGCGCCAAGTATTTTGTAGAGATTACCACTGAATTGGTCACCAATTACCTTGTTGAAATATATTGATTAACCTTCACGCCAATTAAAGTTTGGAATTGACGCAGTTACGTGTGATACTACAATACACCTTTTTACAGAATGACAATATTTGTAAAAACTGGCTTGCAATTGCGAATTCTACACTGGCCAGACAACAGTTTAAGATATATTAAGTTGTAATAAGAAATTAGAAGAATTGTTTAATGATACGGATTAATATGAATGTTTAAAGGACACCCAGTTCGAACAGTTTCCATTTTTTATTATTATCGCTCTCCTTTTCGAGTCCCAGGATTTATTTTGATATATAAGGGAGAGTCGGTGGTCATTCCCTGTAAAATTTTGACGAATTTGAAACCTTTTGCGGGCATTTTTAGTGCAGCTTGAAATTTTGTAACTGGCCTTGTCTTATTTTTTCTTTATTTTTACACGGCCGTTTCCCACCAAGGCAAGGTGATCCGAAAAAGAAACACTTTCATCATCACTCACTCCATACCCATCACAGTCTGGTTGATCTGGCACCTGGTGAAGATACTTGTCCAGTTTCCTCTTTAAGATGTTTACACTTGTTCAAGGAGTGTTTCTGATATCTTCTGGTAAGATGGTAAATAATCTGGGGCCACGGATGTTGATACAGTATTTTCTTAGTGCCCACCGCACCCCTACTTTTCACTGGGTTTATTTTACACTTCCATATCTCGCTCCATTATATTATAGCAGTGTGAAGATTTGGGACCAGGCCCTCGAGTACATTCTAGGTATATATTATCATGCATCTCTCCTCGCTCCAGTGAGTACATATTAAAGACTTTAATGCATTCCCGGTAATTTAAATGCGGGCCGTAAATGATCTTTGCATTTGTTCCATCTCTGATATTTCTCCTTCCCTGAATGGGGCTGTCAACACTAAATAATATTCCAAATGAGGGGGCACTAGGGATTTGAAAATATTGCATTATTTCCCTTGTTTTGAAAGTTCTCATTACCCACCCATGTTATCCTTCTGACTGCCATGACCTTTGTCTTATTGTGTTCTTTGAAAGAAAGGTCAGCTGACATAATTATTCCCAAGTATTTCACGTGTTCCTTTCGTTCTCTTTGACGATCCCCTTGAGTTTTGTATACAGTGTTTATTTTGAGTTCATAATTCTTTCCATGCCTAAGCAGTTGTAACTTATCACCCTCGAACGTCATGTTGTTCTCCACTGCCCATTGGAAAACACTGTTTATATCTTCCTGTAATTTTTTATTGTCTTCTACCAAAGTGACTTTTGTGCTTATCTGTCATCTACAAATGATACAAAACTGTGACGGGTGTTTATATCCATGTCTGCTATGAGGATAAGAACTGAGCTTTTTACCTAACTGAGTCTAGATTTTGCTATGTTTACTATTACTTTTTGTGTTCTGTGTTAGGAATCCGAAAATACATCTACCTACGTTCCCCGTAATGCCCATGGCCTTCATTTTGTGTGCAATCACCCCATGATTACATATGTCAAATGTTTTTGCAAAGTCTGTGTATATCGCAAATGCATTTTGGTTATCTTCCAAAGCCTCCGAAATTCTGTCATAGTGGTTCAGCAACTGTGACAGGCATGATCGTCCTGTTCTAAAACAATGCTGGTTTGGGTTATGCCGATTGTGCTATTCCATGAAATTTGTAATCTGCCGTCTCATCTCTTTCGATGATTTTTTATGATGTGGGAAGTTAGTGCTACTGGTCTGTAATTTTTAGCTAGTGCTCTACTACCTCCTTTATGTAAAGGAGCTATGTCTGCACTCATTAAGGTCTCTGGTATTTCACATATATCTAGGCTCTTTCTCTAGAGAATACCGAGGGCTCTTGCTACGGGTACTTTGCACTTTTTGATAAATAAGGCATTCCGTGAATCTGGTCCAGGTTCTGAGTGAGTGGGCATGATTTAAATTTCTTTTTCGAAATCTAAGGGATTGGTACTAATGTCAGTTGGTCTGCGCTGCCGTCCACTGGAGTAAAAAAGAGTTCCTGCATTCTGTACCCCGCTGTCTTTTAGTGACAACAGTGTAGTTACAAATTAATAACTATGATTAAATATATACCTATCATCTATGGTTTACCAAAAACACTCAAGAATGGACATCTACCACTTCAAAATGGTTGACGAAACACATATGCTACTGTTGGTCTCATTTCTAAATTCAGAAATTGAGCGATTAAACACCTTAGCATTGCTATTACGTGGACTTGTCAGTTTTTATATTAATGCATTCCTTGGGAAGGTTCCCGTCGAGGAAACTATAATTTTTTCAAGAAGTCTTGCCTAACCTAAATCTTGATCCACCAGTACAAGTAAATAAATTCATTGAATTTGTGTTGTACTGATAACGTATTTTCAGTAACAGAATTTCTCTCGGCTCAGTTCTGGTCAATTTAAGTAACTATATGTGTTGACATAAGACATCTAGATAAGTTTCCCACAAATCGAGAACAGAACTAGTGAACGTTTCGGAGCTTTCTGGACTATTAAAACTCTAGTGGATGGGAAGTACATTTCAAGTAACACTTAATTTATATATGACACGGAAAACTGTGGCTTTAACGAGATGTTGAATACAGTGTTCACACGATAATTGAGAATAAGGGCATTGAGAAGTGTGTTAATAATACTTTGGGATCGTATGTAGTGAAATTCCTTCATGGATATGCGACCTGTAAGTTACTAGTAGTGGAGTCCGGGTTCACTGCTCCCGCGGCCGGGTTCTAGACCAGGTATTATAGTTGGTACTAGCCTCATGCTGTTGGTACTAGCCTCATGCTGTTGGTACTAGCCTCATGCTGTTCAACGTAGGCACCAAAGCCCGACTATTCAGGAACTATAGGAACTTGGGTAGTTCGCTTTTAGACAGAGGTCTGTTTCTAATAATAACTGGCAGATTGTTAAATCTAATAATATGATTTGAAGGTTTAAAATAAAACCTAGATATTAATAAGCTTATTGGAAAACAGTGAGTGCTAGTTTTGCAGGGTGTGAAAATCCTAGTGTGTGTGTAAATATGTCACCAGTAGCGTTTGAGGCTTCCTCAATGTGAAAGTATGTTTGTGTTTGTATGTATGTGTATGTCGTGCCGAATAGGTAAAACTTGCGAGTTTGGCTTAAATAGTAACGCTCTTCTTGCCGAATAAGGCAAGCGAAAATTTGTGTATGCAATAATTTAGCAAAAATCATTCTGAACCTAACCAAAAATATATATTTAATTGTGTTTGTTATTATTAAATTATTGTAAACCTATCTAAAATATATTTAATTGAATTAGGCTAAATTAAATTGAGCTTGTTATAATAAGGTTAGGTAAGTTTTCAAAGGTCCTTCAGTACAAAATTATTAATTTTTACATTAATATAAATTAAATATATATATATATATATATATATATATATATATATATATATATATATATATATATATATATATATATTTAAACGTATAAGAGAAAATTTTAGAAAGGACTTAATTTTAAAAGAGTTCTTGCTAATTGACCAATTTTACCTATTCGGCACGAGAGACAGACACACACACACAGACACACACACACAGACACACACACACATGCAAGGTCATGGAGAAGATAGTCAGGAGAAGGGTGGTTGAGCACCTAGAAAGGAATGAGCTTATCAACGACGGCCAACACGGTTTCAGGGACGGAAATCCTGTGTCACAAACCTACTGGAGTTCTACGACAGGGTGACAGCGATAAGGCAAGAGAGAGAGGGGTGGGTAGATTGCATATTCTTGGATTGTAAGAAGGCGTTTGACACAGTTCCACACAAGAGATTAGTGCAGAAGCTGGAGGACCAGGCAGGGGTAACAGGGAAGGCACTACATTGGATCAGGGAATACCTGTCAGGGAGACAGCAGCGAGTCATGGTACGTGGCGAGGTGTCAGAGTGGGCGCCGGTGACGAGCGGGGTTCCACAGGGGTCAGTCCTGGGACCAGTGCTGTTTCTGGTATTTGTGAACGACATGACGGAAGGAATAGACTCCGAAGTGTCCCTGTTTGCAGATGATGTGAAGTTGATGAGAAGAATTCAATCGGACGAGGACCAGGCAGAACTACAAAGGGATCTGGACAGCCTGCAAGCCTGGTCCAGCAACTGGCTCCTGGAGTTCAACCCCACCAAGTGCAAAGTCATGAAGATTGGGGAAGGGCAAAGAAGACCGCAGACGGAGTACAGCCTAGGGGGCCAGAGACTGCAAACCTCAATCAAGGAAAAGATCTTGGGGTGAGTATAACACCAGACACATCTCCTGAGGCGCACATCAACCAAATAACTGCTGCAGCATATGGGCGCCTAGCAAACCTAAGAACAGCATTCCGACATCTTAATAAAGAATCGTTCAGGACCCTGTACACTGTGTACGTTAGGCCCATATTGGAGTATGCAGCACCAGTTTGGAACCCACACCTAGCCAAGCATGTGAAGAAGCTCGAGAAAGTGCAAAGGTTTGCAACAAGACTAGTCCCGGAGCTAAGGGGTATGTCCTACGAGGGGAGGTTAAGGGAAATGGACCTGACGACACTGGAGGACAGGAGAGATAGGGGAGACATGATAACAACATATAAGATACTGAGAGGAATTGACAAAGTGGACAGAGACAGAATGTTCCAGAGATGGGACACAACAACAAGGGGACACAGATGGAAGTTGAAGACTCAGATGAATCACAGAGATGTTAGGAAGTATTTCTTCAGTCACAGAGTTGTCGGGAAGTGGAATAGTTTAGGAAGCGATGTAGTGGAGGCAGGCTCTATACATAGCTTTAAGCAGAGGTATGATAAAGCTTATGGCGCAGGGAGAGTGACCCAGTAGCGGCCAGTGAAGAGGCGGGGCCAGGAGCTTTGACTCGACCCCTGCAACCACAACTAGGTGAGTACAACTAGGTGAGTACAGACACACACACACAGACACACACACACAGACACACACACACAGACACACACACACAGACACACACACACAGACACACACACACAGACACACACACACAGACACACACACACACAGACACACACACACACAGACACACAGACACACAGACACACACACACACAGACACACACACACACACACACAGACACACACACACAGACACACACACACAGACACACAGAACACACACACACACACACACACACACAAGCGACAGACACACAGAGACAGACACGCCCCGATGGCATGGTGGCTAGCGCTCTTGCTTCACGCACGGAGGGCCCGGGTTCAATTCCCGGCGGGGCCGAAACATTTCGAAGTGTTTCGTTAACACACACACACACACACACACACACACACACATACATACAACAGGCCTAGTGTCTAATCGACATGTGCCTAGGACAAAATGGTAACTAACACACAGACACACACAGACAGACACAGCGAAGAGGCGCGGCCAAGAGCTGAGTCTCGACCCCTGCAACCACAATTAGGTGAGTACACAGACAGACGCACACACACTCACAGACAGACACACACAGACACAGACACACACACACACAGACACACACACAGACAGACACACACACAGACAGACACACAGACCCCCGGTGGCCTAGTGGGTAAAGCTCTTGCTTCACGCACGGAGGGGCCGGGTTCAATTCCCGGTGGGGCAGAAACATTTCGAAGTGTTTCCTTACATACACATACACACACACATATATACAACAGGCCTAGTGTCTAATTGACATGTGCCTAGGACAAAATGGTAACTAACAGACAGACACACAGACAGACACACAGACAGGCACACAGACAGACACACAGACAGACACACAGACAGACACACAGACAGACACACAGACAGACACACAGACAGACACACAGACAGACACACAGACAGACACACAGACAGACACACAGACACACAGACAGACACACAGACAGACACACAGACAGACACACAGACATACACATATACAGACACACACACACACACACAGGAGCTATGTCTCGACCCCTGCAACCACAACTAGGTGAGTACACACACACACACACACAGACACACAGACATACACACAGACACAGAGACACACACACACACAGTAGCGGCCAGTGAAGAGGCGTGGCCAGGAGCTATGACTCGACCCCTGCAACCACAACTAGGTGAGTACAACTAGGTGAGTACAGACACAGACACAAACACACACACACAGTACTAACATCCTGTCATAAGAGTGAAATAGAAGGCTGTTAAGCGTTTTTCCCTGCCAAGATTATTGGTATTTTATTCCTGTCTTGAACATATCAGATGACAGGTAACTTACGAACTTTTACTTCTATTTATTGTACAGTTTATGAGGCCAGCCTTAAGAACGGGTCGCGAAGTCGATGATTCTATGATCTATCAACAAATGAAATATATTAACAGGTTAACATAATTACTTCACCTAGATTTTATTTTGTGTGGTGGAGGAAGTGGTACCAGGCCAGAAAGTTAATTGTTAAGTGATACTAATTAACTGAGGTTGTGGTTCATGAGCATGACAGTTTGTCATTAATGCCAAAAGCGTAGTTTTCAAGTTGTATTTTGATGAAAGTAGTGTTATTTTTTACTCTCGATCATGTGACCCAAAATACAGCACAATATAAAGGCATCCGTGAGTGAGTTAGGCGTGAAGTCAAGTTGTAATCAATATACTGTGAAGAGCAGCATCCTTGGTGATGTAGGATTTACTCGCTGAGAGACGTTAATAAAAACAAGACATGAGGTCTGGTGGGAACAGCAACAGGTGTGGTGTGACCCAGGTAGTGAAGAGGGCAGGTCGCTGAGGTGGGTAACAAGAGCAAGTGTTGCTCCTGAGGGTAACATAACGGGAGCGCTGGTTTACTCCTAATTTAGTTACAAGCGACGCTAAATGCTGCAAGTCGATGTTGGAATACTAACATTATATTCCTTCGCATTTATCAGCCAGTGTTGAGGCAGCCTTTCTGCTTTACCTTAACGTGCGGGTGAAGTGTGTTGATAGAGAAGCGAGGATAACATTGTGGCGCGTCCCGCCGTTATAACAGGCATCTTCATACAAAAACTCATCAACTACAGTTACAAGACCACAACCTTAGCAGGTTACCATCTTTACTTTGTTGTTGCATCTATTTTGCTCTTGTTTACTTCGTCTTATCTCTCTCATGTTTACTTCTTCACATTAAATAGGGTGTTACATTATTTTTATTTCCTTTTAATAAAATCTGACATGCAAGATCGGTATTGATGAAAAAACTAACAAAAAATTGTGCTAAATTGTGATGCTGTTTGATGCGCCGTTCCAGTATAAGGCACAAGACAAGAATCACGGAGCGTAGCAGGGCGAGTACAGCAGTAACTACACAACCCGGCCTCCTGAAGTATGAGTCGATTTATCACACGATTTTGGTTATTGTTGTCTATAATTTAACGAGTTATAACATTAAAATGTCAAGTCACACAACTGAATGACTAAAAGCCACAAGAAAATACTGACTTTGGTTTGGAGGAAGGGCTGAACTATTGCACCACATCCATTAATGTCACCACCAGCAGTGGCAGAAGCAACCATAACTACACTAGCATCAGTAGAAGTAACTATAACAGCAGTTGTAGTAAACGTGAAAGTATCACCAATGTTGTGTATTTAATTAGAGAGGAGGGGAGTTGGGTTTAGTAAATACCGGTTAAGTTATGTTGGAGAAGCCTCGTCTTCCCTCCCAACAACTAACTCAAGACTGCTGAGCTCAGCTGCTGCCTTAATTGACCAGAGCGTTTTATTTTTTGTTTGTTTTTTGTTCTTTGAAGTAGCCTAGTGACCTGGCCTGCCTCTAATAAATTTATGTAATGTAGTTTACTCTTATACAACTTATCTTGGATCAGTCTACAATGAGTGAGTGTTGCTTAGTACAAATACAGTAGAATTTGTTTCATGACGTTCAAGCTGGTTGTCGCCCAGCTAGTTATCTTCCAGTGCAGCATAGAATATTTGTTGTCTGCGCTCTAGAGGTGGGTTGAGTTGTCTGCGCTCTAGAGGTGGGTTGAATTGTCTGCGCTCTAGAGGTGGGTTGAATTGTCTGCGCTCTAGAGGTGGGTTGAGTTGTCTGCACTCTAGAGGTGGGTTGAGTTGTCTGCGCTCTAGAGGTGGGTTGAGTTGTCTGCGCTCTAGAGGTGGGTTGAGTTGTCTGCGCTCTAGAGGTGGGTTGAGGATCTTGTAGTTTGGAGAGTAATCTAAACTGATTTCAGCACACTTCTGCCAAGAGCGATTGAGTGACGGTGATTTTTTTTTGTGTGTGTGGGGAGGGGGGTCACTACCTCGGTGGACAATGGCCGGTGTGCTAAAAAAGAATGTATAGGAGAAGCAGGAACCTACATGTAGACAAAAAAAAAAAACTGTATGTGTATATATTGACATCCAACTAAAGTTCTCATCATCATTCATCAATGCTGCGTCAAGTTATCTGCAATTTAGGTCCATCGGTAGAAAAACTTCCAAAGCAGAAAACTAAACTCGTTATTGCAATAAGTTCGCCCTGACGACCAAAGTAATAACACTGGAGTAGGTCATTAGCCAAAGTGTAATTGTGGGTCTTCTGGGCAGGTGAAAGTGACGTAGTCTTCATACATCATCTTGCACCCCAGCTGTGCATCCATACTTTCCTTTCTGTTGTCCTCCCTCTCTTGTTCACTCTCCCCACTCGTTCTCTCTAACGCCTAATTGTTTTGTTTCAGAAAAATTCCATTCATCCTATGTATGGAATAGGCTATCCTGAGAGATGGCAGTACCCAAGTGATGATAACTCCAGCTATGCTGGAAGGAAATCTTTGAAGCTTCCATAGCTGATGAACCCATTGTTGAAATGCTTGACGATATCCTCATTGCCCCATTGAAGTCTCCCAGCTCAGGCCGACAGATATCAACACTGTATGAACCCTATCCCGCGTAAAGGAATATGACAGAGAAGCATAGCTAGCTTTTGTTACCACTGTGTAGGTTTAGCTCTTCTTTTGATTATAATAATAATACCACTGTGTAATTATCCTAGAGATTAAGGCACCAGCACACTGCTGCTGTTTCGAATTTTGTTTAAATTTTTTTAATTTTTTTTCTCTTTCCCCCTCATTATCTTGGTTTTACTGAGTTTCTTCCTTCTCACTTGATCCTCTTCTCTCGTCTCGCCTAGAGTACTTCACCTTAATTTGGGCAACCTTAAGAACATAAGAAAGAAGGAACACTGCAGTAGGCCTACTGGCCCATGCGAGGCAGGTCCTAGTCACTTCCCTTCTTAAACTAATGACCCACCTAGTCAGGTTAGATCACATCCATTTAAGGAGCACGGCATCAGACCTATTAGCACAAGCTAGTCAGGCCCAACTCGCACCCACCCACCCATCCATACCCACTCATGTATTTATCTAACCTATTTTTAAAACTACACAACGTCTTAGCTTCTATGACGGTACTCGGGAGTTTGTTCCACTCATTCACAACTCTATTACCAAACCAGTGCTTTCCTATAT
>WNWK01001630.1:0-100000 GCA_009830355.1 Cherax destructor | reverse complement strand
CACATCCTGCTCTTCTTCACTCCTAAACGATGTTGTACCTCCCTGGCCAGTACATGAAATTATCGCCTCCCTCTTTTCATCAACATTTAAAAGTTCCTCAAAATATTCCCGCCATCTACCCAATACCTCCAGCTCCCCATCTACTAACTCCCCTACTCTGTTTTTAACTGACAAATCCATTCGTTCCCTAGGCTTTCTTACCTTGTTTATCTCACTCCAAAAATTTTTCTTGTTTTCAGCAAAATTTCTTGACAGAGCCTCTCCCGTTCTTTCATCCGCTCTTCTTTTGCACTCTCTCACCACTCTCTTCACCTTTCTTTACTCTCCATATACTCTGCTCTTCTACTAACACTTCTGTTTTGTAAAAACCTCTCATAAGCTACCTTTTTCTCTTTTATCACACCCTTTACTTCTTCATTCCACCACTATATATATATATTATATATATATTATATATATATATATATTATATATATATATATATATATATTATATATATATATATATATATTATATATATATATTATATATATTATATATCAAAACACTGATCTCTGGCCGACGGAGACTCGACCCTACGAACCTTGTGACAGGAACGCAGTGCTTTACCGACCGTACCACACTGGACCAATACCTTGGCATCCAGCTCACGCTAGACGTTGATCCAAGGCAGCCAGCTTTCAGGCAGGTGGCTTACAGCTTTTCATCTCGTCCCCTGCATGCATCGACACAACTAGAGATTTATACAATGCTAGGAATTCGCAAGAGCAGGCGAAATATTCACAAACACTGATCTCTGGCCGACGGAGACTCGACCCTACGAGTTGTGTCGATGCATGCAGGGGATGAGATGAAAAGCTGTAAGCCATCTGCCTGAAAGCTGGGTGCCTTGGATCAACGTCTAGCGTGAGCTGGATGCCAAGGTATTGGTCCAGTGTGGTACTGCGTTCCTGTCACAAGGTTCGTAGGGTCGAGTCTCCGTCGGCCAGAGATCAGTGTTTGTGAATATTTCGCCTGCTCTTGCGAATTCCTAGCATATATTATATATTATATATATATATATATATATATATATATATATATATATATATATATATATATATATATATATATATATATATATATATATATATATATATATTATATATATATATTATATATATATATTATATATATATTATATATATATATTATATATATTATATATATATATTATATATATACATGTATATATATATATATATATATATATATATATATATATATATTATATATATTATATTATATATATAATATATGTCGTGCCGATTAGGTAAAACTTGCGATTTTGGATTAAATAGCAACGCTCACCTTGCCATATAAGACAAGTGGTGGTGGGTAGCCTAGCCCTGCTCACCACACCCACAAGATGCTGACCATCACTTACGGTGACACTGTCACCACCAGTGACAGTGTCACCACCAGTGACAGTGTCACCACCAGTGACAGTGTCACCACCAGTGACAGTGTCACCACCAGTGACAGTGTCACCACCAGTGACAGTGTCACCACCAGTGACAGTGTCACCACCAGTGACAGTGTGGCGGACACCTCATCTTACTGCTCTTCACTGTTATCATAAATATTTATTGAAGAAAGTTTACTTCTGTTGTAAGGTTTATCAAAAGATGGAAAAGAGGAGAAAAGGTCACGAGGAAGAGAGAAGTCGTCCATAAGATGTTGACATAGTGACTCCATATTTAAAGTTGTCTGGGGGAGATGTGCCAGTCTGTTGGTGGGTTACATACCTTGTTAAGCTATGTAAACCTCCACTCTTGCACAAACATTAATGTTCTATTGCGGAATTTCATACTTTTTTTCTGGCCTCGAATTTTTTAATTTGGTATTTCATTTTTCTTATGCATTAATTTCGCTGGTAGTTTACAAATGTTCAATAGCCCGGCTAGCACACACCTGCTCTCTTCTCTAGCACACACCTGCTCTCTTCTCTAGCACACACTTGCTCTCTTCTCTAGCACACACCTGCTCTCTTCTCTAGCACACACCTGCTCTCTTCTCTAGCACACAGCTGCTCTCTTCTCTAGCACACACCTGCTCTCTTCTCTAGCACACATTTGCTCTCTTCTCTAGCACACACCTGCTCTCTTCTCTAGCACACACCTGCTCTCTTCTCTAGCACACACTTGCTCTCTTCTCTAGCACACACTTGCTCTCTTCTCTAGCACACACTTGCTCTCTTCTCTAGCACACAGCTGATCTCTTCTCTAGCACACACCTGCTCTCTTCTCTAGCACACACCTGCTCTCTTCTCTAGCACACAGCTGATCTCTTCTCTAGCACACAGCTGCTCACTTCTCTAGCACACACCTGCTCTCTTCTCTAGCACACACCTGCTCTCTTCTCTAGCACACACCTGCTCTCTTCTCTAGCACACACCTGCTCTCTTCTCTAGCACACACCTGCTCTCTTCTCTAGCACACACTTGCTCTCTTCTCTAGCACACACCTGCTCTTCTCTAGCACACACCTGCTCTCTTCTCTAGCACACAGCTGATCTCTTCTCTAGCACACAGCTGCTCTCTTCTCTAGCACACACCTGCTCTCTTCTCTAGCACACAGCTGATCTCTTCTCTAGCACACAGATGCTCTCTTCTCTAGCACACAGCTGCTCTCTTCTCTAGCACACACCTGCTCTCTTCTCTAGCACACACCTGCTCTCTTCTCTAGCACACACTTGCTCTCTTCTCTAGCACACACCTGCTCTCTTACAAATTTAATAACTTTTTTCACTAAGGTGTTTGAGGAGGTAGATCATGGTAATGAATATGATATTGTGTATATGGACTTCAGTAAGGCTTTTGATAGAGTCCCACATCAGAGACTATTGAGGAAAATTAAGGCACACGGAATAGGAGGAGAAATTTTTTCCTGGGTAGAGGCATGGTTGACAAATAGGCAGCAGAGAGTTTGCATAAATGGGGAGAAATCAGAGTGGGGAAGTGTCACAAGCGGTGTTCCACAGGGGTCAGTATTGGGCCCCTTGTTGTTCACAATCTACATAAACGACATAGATGAGGGAATAAATAGCGACATAAGCAAGTTTGCCGATGACACCAAAATAGGCCGTCCAATTCATTCAAATGAGGACATTAGAGCACTCCAGGAAGATTTGAATAGACTGATGCAGTGGTCGGAGAAGTGGCAGATGCAGTTTAATATAGATAAATGCAAAGTTCTAAATATTGGACAGGACAATAACCATGCCACATATAAACTAAATAATATAGATCTTAATACTACTGATTGCGAAAAGGATTTAGGAGTTCTGGTTAGCAGTAATCTAAAACCAAGACAGCAGTGCATAAGTGTTCGCAATAAAGCGAACAGAATCCTTGGCTTCATATCAAGAAGCATAAATAATAGGAGTCCTCAGGTTGTTCTTCAACTCTATATATCCTTGGTGAGGCCTCATCTAGATTATGCTGCACAGTTTTGGTCACCGTATTACAGAATGGATATAAATGCTCTGGAAAACGTACAAAGGAGGATGACTAAGTTGATTCCATGTATCAGAAATCTTCCTATGAGGATAGACTGAGGGCCCTGAATCTGCACTCTCTAGAAAGGCGTAGAATTAGGGGGATATGATTGAGGTGTATAAATGGAAAACAGGAATAAATAAAGGTGATGTAAATAGCGTGCTAAAAATATCTAGTATTGACAGGACTCGCAGCAATGGCTTTAAGTTGGATAAATTCAGATTCAGGAAGGATATAGGAAAGCATTGGTTTGGTAATAGAGTTGTCGATGAGTGGAACAAACTCCCGAGTACAGTTATAGAGGCTAAAACGTTGTGTAGTTTTAAAAATAGGCTGGATAAATATATGAGTGGGTGCGGGTGGGTGTGAGTTGGACCTGACTAGTTTGTGCTACTAGGTCAGATGCCGTGCTCCTTCCTTAAGTGAATGTAACCTGACCTGGATGGGTCGGGGCATTGGCTTAAGTCGGTGGGAGATTTGGACCTGCCTCGCATGGGCCAGTAGGCCTGCTGCAGTGTTCCTTCTTTCTTATGTTCTTATGTTCTCTAGCACACACCTGCTCTCTTCTCTAGCACACAGCTGATCTATTCTCTAGCACACAGCTGCTCTCTTCTCTAGCACACAGCTGCTCTGTTCTCTAGCAGACACCTGCTCTCTTCTCTAGTACCTATCTACTCTTTTTCTCTAGCACACAGCTGCTCTCTTCTCTAGCACACACCTGCTCTCTTCTCTAGCACACACCTGCTCTCTTCTCTAGCACACACCTGCTCTCTTCTCTAGCACACACCTGCTCTCTTCTCTAGCACACACCTGCTCTCTTCTAACATGATCTTCTAGCACACGCTGCTTCTTCATCTATCTACTTTTTCTAGCACACACTGCTCTCTTCTCTAGCACACAGCTGTCTCTTCTCTAGCACACAGCTGCTCTCTTTCTAGTACCTATCTATCTTTTTCTCTAGCACACAGCTGCTCTTCTCTAGCACACACTGCTCTCTTCTCTAGCACACACCTGCTCTCTTCTCTAGCACACAGCTCTCTTTCTCTAGCAGACACCTGCTCTCTTCTCTAGCAACACCTGCTTCTTCTCTAGCTGACACCTGCTCTCTTCTCTAGCACACAGCTGCTCTCTTCTCTAGCACACACCTGCTCTCTTCTCTAGCACACACCTGCTCTCTTCTCTAGCACACAGCTGCTCTCTTCTCTAGCAGACACCTGCTCTCTTCTCTAGCAGACACCTGCTATCTTCTCTAGCTGACACCTGCTCTCTTCTCTAGCACACAGCTGCTCTCTTCTCTAGCACACACCTGCTCTCTTCTCTAGCAACACCTGCTCTCTTTCTAGCAACACCTGCTCTCTTCTCTAGCACCACCTGCTCTCTTCTCTAGCACACACTGCTCTCTTTCTAGCACACACCTGCTCTCTCTCCTTAGCACACACCTGATCTCTTCTCTAGCACACCTGTCTCTTCTCTAGCCACAGCTGCTCTCTTCTCTAGCCACACCTGCTCTCTTCTCTAGCACACACCTGATCTCTTCTCTAGCACACCTGCTCTCATCTCTAGCCACACCTGCTCTTCTCTAGCCACACCTGCTCTCTTCTCTAGCACACAGCTGTCTCTTCTCTAGCACACACTGCTCTTCTCTAGCACACACCTGCTCTCTCTCTAGCACTCTTCTTCTCTAGCACACAGCTGTCTCTTCTCTAGCACACAGCTGCTCTCTTCTCTAGTACCTATCTACTCTTTTCTCTAGCACACAGCTGCTCTCTTCTCTAGCACACACTGCTCTCTTCTCTAGCATCACCTTCTCTTTTCTCTAGCACAGCTGCTCTCTTCTCTAGCAACACCTGCTCTCTTCTCTAGCACACACCTGCTCTCTTCTCTAGCACACAGCTGCTCTCTTCTAGCAGACACCTGCTCTCTCTCTAGCAGACCTCTCTCTTCTCTAGCACACAGCTGCTCTTCTTAGACCTCTCTTCTCTAGACCACTACTCTTCTCTAGCACACACCTGCTCTCTTCTCTAGTACCTATCTACTCTTTTTCTCTAGCACACAGCTGCTCTCTTCTCTAGTACCTATCTACTCTTTTTCTCTAGCACACAGCTGCTCTCTAGCACACAGCTGCTCTCTAGCACACAGCTGCTCTCTTCGTAATGACTGAGCTTTTATTGTAGCTTTTATTGGATTGCCACGGTTGAGCTCAAGAGAAAGTTGTGGTGTAGTTGCGCCTCACTTGGTGTCAGAGTAAATATTGACAACATCCTCTCAAAATTATCACTGGGCGTTCGTAAACATTCCTTCACATTAGCAGTGTTTCTTGTTGAAAAGAAAATATGTAATCATATTACCAAGATGACTAATAAATATCCTTAAATTAATCGCCTCTGTTCACTTATCAATAAATAGGTAACCTGAGTACTAGCCAACTGTTGTTGGCGGCATCCTGGAGGAGGGGCAGTGGCCGTATACCTTTGAATAGTCACCATTGGCATTATTTCTCTTGTTGTGAAGGCTCTCATTATCCACCCTGTCATTTTTTTTGTTCGTCACGGCATTTGCCTTATTGTGCTTTTGAAACGATGGGTCATCCACCGTTATTATACCCAAATATTTTACATGTCCCTTTCAGTCTATGAAATGGTCTTCCTGTTCTCGTTGATTTGTACTTACCGTTTTGTACACACCGATTTGTGTTTTCGGGGGTCAAGTCTCTGCTCCTGGCCTCTCCTCCTGGTCATTTTATGGA
This sequence comes from Cherax destructor, assembly GCA_009830355.1. NCBI lineage: Eukaryota > Metazoa > Arthropoda > Malacostraca > Decapoda > Parastacidae > Cherax > Cherax destructor. The sequence continues at coordinate 93,716 of WNWK01001630.1, read as the reverse complement.
TCATCTTGAAGCTGAACGTTTTATCTATTATATCTTCCATGACTTGGCTTCGCTGTGCAGGTGTCATTATACCTTGATGTAACGTCTCTCAGGTGTCATTATACCTTGATGTAACGTTAGTCTCTGAGCAAAGAAAGCTCAACCAGGTTGAACCTTCCATGTAATTCACATTCGAAGAAAAATCCAGCGGTATTCTACTATTCTTAGATGTTCTACCCTGCAAATTTAGTAAGTCTTCACTTTCCCTCTCACCACGACACTAAGAGCAAACATGATGTTCGTATAGCTGTCTTCGAGCTCACAGCATCTACAGTAGTGGCCCAACCTTCCTCAGGAAAAAATCTTGCCAAAACTTTCAATTTTGCCTGGGTGTTTATAGTTCTCATAGGTATTGCCTCAAGATTTATGTATTGCAATCTTGCACATCATTGTGTCTATAACCTGCCCTTGACGTATGTTGTGGGGCCTAAACTGAGCACATCTTCATTTCATCAAGGACTGAAAACTACAAACTTTATGCATTGTTAATTCTCTCAGACCCGGTTCTGCCTAGAGTCGGTACATAGTGCTTCCTATCAACTCTATTGCCAAATACGTTTCCACCATCTCTCCAACAGCAAACTCGACATAGCCACTACTTCCTCTACCACCATCAAAGACATTACCACACAGACATCTTTAACAGAACACTATTTCTACAAGGCTATGCATTATTCCTTGTAGTAACTGGGAGCAAACCTATGTAGGTGAAGCATCCAGAGACCGTCAGAAACACACATCAGTCAGCAAGATGCACATCCTAAACAACGCTTGCGTGCTCCACCGAAATTTCCACAATCATTTCATTAATTGAATTGAAGCACAGTTGATTGGCAAAGAAATCGACGTTCAGAGTAGCGGTTTCTACAGTTTAGCAGAAGCTCTGACCAGTACACTTTTGGGACATTTAGAATGTGACGTGGCCTTATACCTGACTCCTGGTTACCTCGAGCTCTTTATATACACCCACTCTCCCCTTAATTTTTGTCCCTGTTTTTGGGTGAAACTTCGTCAGTAATGCAGCTATTTACCTGCTTATGTCGGTATTTTACAATATTAACTTTTAAAACGAAGATGGCACACTTTAAAGCATTTGTGTTTACTCGTATATAATTCTGTTATGTCATCGCGTCGCTTTTCAGTTCAAACAAAATATCTATGCTAGAATATGTAGATGGTTTATTGAAAAATAACCCACACTTTGGAAGGGAAATATTAGATGGCGTTTCGTTCCGTCTTGGGTCTTGTGACTTCTATTTCGAAACGTTGAACGTCTTACAGTGACGCAGAACGGACCGAAACGTCGTATAAAGTTTCCATCCCAAATTGAAGATTAGTGGTTAGGAGTAGTTTATGAAGAAGACAGAATAGAAAAGAGGTATATGCACATATGGTGAAACCAGAGAGCAGCCAGTGAGTGAAGTGTGGCAGCTACACCAGCAAACACCCAACATTATTTTTATTAGTATTAGTATTATAAAGCGCTAAGCCTGAATGCGTCATACATCGCTAAACGGTAGGCAAAAAGCATGGAGGTAAGTGCCAAGGTGAATATCAAAATTGGTGTGGTAAAAAGGCGGGGAAGAAGTCATGTTCGCGGGTGGATACAAACAGAGGCCAGGTAGTTAGTGAAGACAGCTTGGCGGCGCTGGAATGGTCAGTAATGAGCAGCAGTGCGCCAGAGACCATTGCTATGCACGCCTGCCCTCCTTTGAGGTCATCCCTATATGGTGGCACCAGCCAACTCAACCCCACCGCCCTATTATCTCTTACGCTCGTCGCCATTCCCACTGCAGGTCATCATTGCCACTGAAGGTCGCCATTGTTACTATAGGTGACCATTGTAACCGCACGTCGTCATTCACTGATCAACAATTTTTGAAAAGTTGTATGTTCCTTAAATGAGATTAGTTAATTCTTATATATTTTCATGTCCTGAATACAAATATCACATAGAAAAATGCTTATTGGCTATAGGTTTTAAAATACGAGACATGTAATATTTGATTATTTTATTATAACGTACAATATGTGTCAGTATGTTTTAAACTCTGACACATTTTGCCTTTTTGCTTGACGCTTATAGTGGGCTGAAGAATTATCTCTTGCCAATGTCCAGCAATAGTCTGCAAGCATTCTTGTGCCCCATTTGCCCTGGTACCATTTTTTCATGGTTGAAATATCTTGGTGAAACCTTTCACCATGTTCGTCACTAACTGCCCCACAGTTCGCTGGAAAAATGCTCTTGTAAGCCTTGACGAGGTTTTCCACCAATTCTTCATAGTTGCCTTCCCTTCTGTTTCCGAGAAATCCCTTCGGCACTAACTGGAATGCTTCCCAAGCAGCTTTCTTCTTCCCATGAAGGTCTGATTCAAAGTCACCATCTTTAAGAAGCTCTCGAATCTGAGGACCATTGAAGACTCCCTCTCTTATCTTAGCGTCGCTCAGTGAGGGAAATTTTGATGTTAAATACTTGAGTACCTGACCGGATTTGTCCATAGCTTTTACAGAGTTTTTCATGAGCTCCAGTTTTGTGTGTAGTGGTGGTAGCAAAGTTTTGTTTGGTTCAATGAGAGGTGGATGTTGAACATTTTTCATCCCAGGCTCCACTGATTGATTGGGTGGCCAGTCTCAGGAGAGACTGGCCACCTCATGCCTCTGGCCTCACATGCCTATCAATAGCTTGCTCAGTGAATATTTATTATAAGTTTGAAAAGTGTTTGGCTAAGAAAATCACCTACCTTTTACCTCAAAATATAAACTTGCACAGCACAACCACCTTTAATGACTGCTGGAACAGTAATGAAGGGTAAGAAACACTGCCACAAGCCTGTTGGAACCTGTTGTGACACGTAGGTGTATATTGAAAAGTAGAGCTGACAAACAATTTTAACCATGATATTCATTATCAGTGACCTAAAATTAGTTAGAAATTGCTACCCTGGTCTCGGAAGCATTTTGGTTGTTGACCAGTGTAGCATGTAAAGTGTTAGCCGGTACCATTTCACGGCTTAGGAATGTAATGGTCACTGACACTGACCTCTGAAGTTCAAAACTCTGGGCTCACCGCGGGGTATAACCCAGTCACGCAAATAACCTGCACATAGAAAGGAGAGAAGGAGCCAGTATATATAGGCCAGCTGGCAGGGATGGGACAACGGAGGTGAGAGCAGTAGCAGCAGTAGAGGTAAGGCAGGTAGTTTACCTGGAGAGGGTTTCGGGGGTCAACGCCCCCGCGGCTCGGTCTGAGACTAGGCCTCGTGGTGGATCAGGGTCTGATAAAAAAGGCTGTTACTGCTGGCCGCACGCAAACTGACGTATGAACCACAGCCCGGTTGGTCAGGTACTGACTTTAGGTGCCTGTCCAGTGCCTTCTTGAAGACAGCCAGGGGTCTATTGGTAATCCCCCTTATGTATGCTGGGAGGCAGTTGAACAGTCTTCGGCCCCTGACACTTATTGTGTTGTATCTCTGTGTACTCGTGGCACCCCTGCTTTTCATTGGGGGAATGTTGCATCTCCTGCCAAGTCTTTTGCTTTCATAGGGAGTGATTTTCGTGTGCAAGTTTGGTACTAATACCTCTAGGATTTTTCAAGTGTATATTATCATGTATATCTCTCGCCTGCGCTCCAGGGAATACAGATCAAGGGCCTTCAACCGTTCCCAGTAATTTAGGTGCCTTATCGTACTTGTGTGTGCCGTGAAAGTTCTTTGTACACTCTCCAGGTCAGCAATGTCGCCAGCCTTGAAGGGGGCCGTTAGCATACAGCAGTATTCCAGCTTAGAGAGAGCAAGCGATTTGAAGAGAATCATCATGGGCTTGGCGTCTCTAGTTTTGAAGGTTCTCTTTATCTATCCTATCATTTTCCTAGCAGATGCGGTAGATAAATTGTTGTGGTCTTTGAAGGCGAGATCCTCTGACATTATTACTCCCAGGTCCTTCACATTACTTTTTCGCTCTATTGTATGGTTAGAATTTGTCGTATACCCTGATACAGTTTTAATTTCCTCAAGATTTCCATATCTGAGTAGTTGAAATTTCTCTTCATTGAACTTCATATTGTTTTGAGTGGCCCATTTGAAGATTTGGTATAGTGGAAATAGTCGGTTCAAGTCGGACCGAAATTTCATCGTAAACTCCTCTCTCCTACGTGTGGATTATTTGTGTATTGTTCCAGTCACGGTTATTGTGCCTTTTTGTTCTTTATAACCCAGTCAACTTGTAGGCGCCAAACTGAAAGGGTACGCTGGTAGACGACACGACTTAATAAACAACATGCAGAGCAGTTGTGTTACAGGTCGCCATTGCCGCTACAGGTCGCCATTGCCGCTACAGGTCGCCATTGCCGCTACAGGTCACCATTGGCGCTACAGGTCGCCATTGCCGCTACAGGTCACCAATGCTACTACAGTCACCAGTGCTACTACAGGTCATCATTGTCACTGCACGTGGCCATTGTTACTACAGCCCACTATTGCCACTGCAAGAAGTGTGGTATGAGTCGGGGTCTTGTGTCACACTGTTTAGGGTGGGTGTTGCGCATAATTTCAGGAACTCTGCCTACCCTCATGCTAAAAGAACTTTCCTCTCGTCTACACCCAGTTCTAAAGTGAAAACACCTAAACATCGCCTTCCGTTTCTAATCTATAAAATTTAATACACTTCTTCTGTATATTAAAGTTGCATTTTGGTATACGAATACACTTTGTAGCGCTGTGGCTCATACTTCTTTCCCGCCTCCCTCCTATACTACAGCTATGTATTATATTTACTGCTGCTGTTCTCCCTCTCTTGAGTATATTGTTAAAACTGGTCGCTAGCTTTGTGTGTGTGGAAAATGGTAATATATGCTGAAGGTTTGGTGGTATTTTAATTGAAGACTTTATTCAAGCCCCCGGTGGACGAAACGCCCTTCTCTGACAGGGGGGGGGGGCTTAGCCCCTTGTTGCCCCTTGATGGAGATAAATTTCTCCACACCTTTCCTCTCAGTAGCGACTGTAGGATGGCCACTGAAACACTGGAATATCATCTTAAGATTTAGCCCTAATTTATGGTTTAGTTGGAAAGCGTACTAAATGTAAGAGTTAATGTTAATGTAAAAATGCTGGTTGCCACGACTGTTTTTTTCCCCACATAATTTACGGAAAGTACAGTGGCAGGCTTATCGTGTAATGTTTGACCATTGGGTGTAAAGGTGTTAAGGTGTTTGAATATTGAGGAATTCTCACTTGACAAACTCAAGTCTATATTCAAGCCAAATACAACACAAGTCACTAATTTTGGTGATTCAAACTCTTCCCTATATATTTATTCATATCAACCTATTCTTGTGTGTAAGTGTTAGGTTCCGGCTCCTGGATCCAACCTCTTAAACTTCATATGGCTTGCTGATTATTTTCTGTCTCCGTGGTTTGTCATACCATGTAAGGAGTGCGCCTCCACCAGCTGGCTCCTTAGCGTGTACTTCTGCTTCATTATCATCAATACCTCGTACTGTAAATCAAAGAATTGAAGGTATCATTGCCTTGTATAAAACCTGATTGTCTCCCATTCCTCAAAAGCTACATGATTCTTAAGAGTTTAATGTATCCGTATAAAGGTAATCACTACTGATATCTCTTGGTTCAGGTTGACACATCTCATTATCTGATGCATGAAAACCATCCTGTATGATGAAATATGCCAGGAAAACATAGCTAGCTTCACTTCCCTCTATGTAATTATTGTATATGCGGGGGACAGCAGCACGCTGCTAATGTATTCAAATTTGTTTAATAAAAAATGCTAGCAGTGGTTGTTGGCGGTGGTGTCCCCAGAGAAGAGGTTCCACCGCCTCAACACTACGCCCACCACCCATCACTAAATATGGACGTCACATAGGAATGTTGCTATAAGTGTCTACCTGTGAGGCATATTCACCCCCCCCTTCCTCCTCCTCCTCTACCCAGAAGAATTAAGCAAAAGACTCTCACAGTCTGGCCATGAATGGTGTATTAGATATTTTTATAATATATCGGTCGTTTCCCACCATAGCATAGTTGTCCGAAGAACACATCCATCATCACTAGCTATCTTTCCAGAAGTGCAGGGACGTCATGATTCAAATGAACCTAAAGAGCTGCTACATCCTGGTACATCTTTCAGGTGTGCACAAGGCTGGTGAACCTCATGACAGTTTCCCGAGACCGTAAAAAAATCTTCATGACGTTAAATACAACGTTTACCACACCAATCAGTGAGTCTGTACCTGAAAAAGTTTCTTAAGACGGAAAAATTCCAGAGGTTTGCAAGCAGATTTCATCTCGGAAGTGAGAGGAATGCGCTACAAGAAAACAAAGAAACTGAATCTAGAGACTTTGCAAGAGAGGACTAAGGAAAACATAATTATGATACTTGAAGGAATAGACAGGGATGATAGCGATAGGCTGTGTGAAATGAGAAGGACAAGGACAATGGGACGAACACAAAATCTAAAAATGCCAATGAACCATAGGGATGTTATGAAATGCTTCTCTGTGGTTCTCACAGAAAAGCATTTCATAATGTCTTCTATATTCTTCTCAATGAAGGTTGAGGAGAGAAAATGTGCAAGGATCTACAAGAAATCGACATATCGGTGCAACTGTCCAACAGCTGGAAAACTGCAAATAAGCTGCTCCCATATACAAGAATCACTAAACTATAAACCATTTTTGTTGATTAACATAGCTAAGATACTAGAAAATATAAAAATTATATTAGGGCACCTACAAAGAAGCCGATACATAACCAACAAAAGTTTCAAAAATGATTAATAGTGTCTTAAAAAAATGCCTTACTTTCTATGGCAGGTAAAGAGATAGATAATAGGTAGCCTGCATCTTCACAGACAGACACACAGACAGACACACAGACAGACACACAGACAGACACACAGACAGACACACAGACAGACACACAGACAGACACACAGACACACACACAGACACACAGACAGACACACAGACACACAGACAGACAGACACACAGACAGACACACAGACAGACACACAGACACACAGACAGACAGACAGACAGACACACAGACACACAGACAGACAGACAGACAGACAGACAGACAGACAGACAGACAGACAGACAGACACACAGACACACGACAGACACACACAGACAGACAGACAGACAGACAGACAGACAGACAGACACACAGACAGACAGACAGACACACAGACAGACAGACAACACAGACACACAGACGCAGACAAGACACGACACACAGACAGACACACAGACAGACGACAGCACAGACAGACAGACAACACACAGACAGACAGACACACAGACACACAGCGACACACAGACAGACACACAGACAGACAGACACACAGACAGACAGACACACACACAGGAGCTGAGTCTCGACCCCTGCAACCACAATTAGGTGAGTACAGACACACACACAGACACACACACACACAGACACACACACAGACACACACACAGACACACACACAGACACACACAGACACACACACACACACACACAGACACACACAGACACACACACAGACACACACACACAGACACACACACACACACACACACACACACAGACACACACACACACACACACACACACACACACACACACACACACACACTGAATGTATGGTACACGAACGCAGATGGAATAACGAATAAGTGGGATGAGTGGCATGAAAGAATCAAAGAGGCATCACCGGACATCATAGCCCTCACTGAAACAAAACTCACAGGGATGATAACAGATGTCATCTTTCCAACGGGATACCAGATCCTGAGGAAAGACAGAGGGAACAGAAAGGATGGAGGAGTGGCACTGCTGATCAAAAACAGATGGGATTTTGATGAGCTGGAGAGAGGGGACAGAGGAGAAGCAGGAGATTGTATAATAGGAACACTTCAGTCCGGATGTCCAAAGGTGATAATTGCAGTGATGTATAACCCACCACAGAACAGCAGGAGGCCAAGGCAAGAGTATGATGAGAGTAATAGAGCGATGGTTGACACACTGGCCGAATTGGCCAGAAGGGCTCATGCGAGCAGGGCGAAGCTACTGATCATGGGTGACTTCAACCATAAGGAAATCGATTGGGAGAACTTAGAACCACATGGGGGCCAAGAAACATGGAGGGCTAAAATGATGGAGGTGGTACTGGAAAATCTCATGTACCAACATGTAAGGGACACTACCAGAGAGAGAGGAGAGGACGAACCAGCGAGACTGGACCTAGTATTCACCCTGAGTAGTGCAAATATTGAGGACATCACACATGAAAGCCACCTTTGGTCCAGTGATCATATGGTTCTAAGCTTCGACTACATAGTAGAGTTACAAGTAGAGGGGGAAGCAGGAAGGGCTGCAAGAATGAAGCCAAACTATAAGAAAGGTGACTACGTGGGCATGAAGAACTTCCTGCACGGAGTTCAGTGGGACAGAGAACTGGCAGGGAAGTCGGTAAACGAGATGATGGAATATATGACAACAATTTGCAAGGAAGCTGAGGAGAGGTTTATACCCAAGGGTAATAGGAAAAGCGAAAAAGCCAGGATGAACCCATGGTTCACCCAAAGGTGCAGGAAAGCCAAAACCAAGTGTGCCAGGGAATGGAAGAAGTATAGAAGGCAAAGGACCCAGGAGAATAAGGAGAGCAGTCGTAGAGCCAGAAATGAATATGCACAGGTAAGAAGGGAGGCCCAAAGACAATACGAGAATGACATAGCAGCGAAAGCAAAATCTGACCCAAAGCTGTTGTACAGCCACATCAGGAGGAGAACAACAGTCAAGGACCAGGTGATCAGGCTGAGGAAGGAAGGAGGGGAGGTCACAAGAAATGACCACGAAGTGTGTGAGGAGCTCAACATGAGATTCAAAGAGGTGTTCACAGAGGAAATAGAAGGGCCTCCAGAAAGGAGGAGAGGTAGGGTACACCATCAGGTGCTGGACACAATACACACAACTGAGGAGGAAGTGAAGAGGCTACTAAGTGAGCTAGATACCTCAAAGGCGATGGGGCCGGATAACATTTCTCCATGGGTCCTGAGAGAGGGAGCAGAGGAGCTATGTGTACCCCTAACAACAATCTTCAACACGTCTATCGAAACAGGGCAACTACCTGAGGCATGGAAGACATCAAATGTAATTCCAATTTTTAAAAAAGGAGACAGAAATGTAGCACTAAACTACAGACCAGTGTCATTGACATGTATAGTATACAAGGTCATGGAGAAGATTATCAGGAGAAGAGTGGTGGAGCACCTAGAAAGGAATGAGCTTATCAACGACGGCCAACACGGTTTCAGGGACGGGAAATCCTGTGTCACAAACCTACTGGAGTTCTATGACAGGGTGACAGCAGTAAGACAAGAGAGAGAGGGGTGGGTAGATTGCATATTCTTGGACTGTAAGAAGGCGTTTGACACAGTCCCACACAATAGATTAGTGCAGAAGCTGGAGGACCAGGCAGGGATAACAGGGAAGGCACTACAATGGATCAGGGAATACCTGTCAGGAAGACAGCAGCGAGTCATGGTCCGTGGCGAGGTGTCAGAGTGGGCGCCGGTGACGAGTGGGGTTCCACAGGGGTCAGTAATAGGACAGATGCTGTTTCTGGTATTTGTGAACGACATGACGGAAGGAATAGACTCCGAAGTGTCCCTGTTTGCAGATGATATGAAGTTGATGAGAAGAATTCAATCGGACGAGGACCAGGCAGAACTACAAAGGGATCTGGACAGGCTGCAAGCCTGGTCCAGCAATTGGCTCCTGGAGTTCAACCCCACCAAGTGCAAAGTCATGAAGATTGGGGAAGGACAAAGAAGACCGCAGACGAAGTACAGTCTAGGGGGCCAGAGACTACAAACCTCAATCAAGGAAAAAGATCTTGGGGTGAGTATAACACCAGGCACATCTCATGAGGCGCACATCAACCAAATAACTGCTGCAGCATACGGGCGCCTAGCAAACCTAAGAACAGCATTCCGACATCTTAATAAAGAATCGTTCAGGACCCTGTACACTGTGTACGTTAGGCCCATACTGGAGTATACAGCACCAGTTTGGAACCCACATCTAGCCAAGCACGTAAAGAAGCTAGAGAAAGTGCAAAGGTTTGCAACAAGACTAGTCCCGGAGCTAAGGGGTATGTCCTACGAGGAGAGGTTAAGGGAAATCGACCTGACGACACTGGAGGACAGGAGAGGTAGGGGGGACATGATAACGACATATAAAATACTGAGAGGAATTGACAAGGTTGACAGAGACAGAGTGTTCCAGAGATGGGACACAGCAACAAGGGGACACAGTTGGAAGTTGAAGACTCAGATGAATCACAGGGATGTTAGGAAGTATTTCTTCAGTCACATAGTGGTCAGAAAGTGGAATAGCTTGGGAAGCGATGTAGTGGAGGCAGGTTCCATACATAGCTTTAAGAAGAGGTATGATAAAGCTCATGGCGCAGGGAGAGTGACCCAGTAGCGGCCAGTGTAGAGGCGGGGCCAGGAGCTATGTCTTGACCCCTGCAACCACAACTAGGTGAGTACAACTAGGTGAGTACACGCCCCGATGGCATGGTGGCTAGTGCTCTTGCTTCACGCACGGAGGGCCCGGGTTCAATTCCCGGCGGGGCCGAAACATTTCGAAGTGTTTCGTTACACACACACACACACACACACACACACACACACACACACACACACACACACACACACACACACACACACACACATACAACAGGCCTAGTGTCTAATCGACATGTGCCTAGGACAAAATGGGAACTAACTAAAACACACACACACACACACACACACACACACACACACACACACACACACACACAGGGAGGAGGAGGGAGGGAAGTAGGTAGGCAGGCATCATGACGCAAAGTACTCAGGGCCTAGAGAGAGTAAATAAAAGGACACAAATGCAACTAATGTGACATTTTATTGTGGCAACGTTTCGCTCTCCAGGAGCTTTCTCAAGCCGTTACAAGCGATATATGGACACAGTTGGTATATATATACTGTCAAGGTGAGGTGAAAAACTAGTGGTGTTAGAAGTAGTAGTGATATAAGTAGTATTAGTAGTAGTAGTAGTAGTAGAAGTAATACAATAAGGTAGAACAATCAATATGCACATGAGTAAAAGGTGATAAAACAAATACTTGGGTAGTATAACAATAGGTTAGACAAATATTTCAGCTGGAGGTTGAAATATAGAAGGCCAGTAGGAGTGTTCCACATCTACGATGTGCTAAATTAGCAGGAGAGACTAAGTGATGGTAGGGTTTACTGTTTTCAGGAGGATTCTTGCTAAGACTTCAGAGATGGTGAAGCTGCCACAATAAAATGTCACATTAGTTGCATTTGTGTCCTTTTACTTAACATATTGTCGGTAATTCTACCAATATTATTACAGAGAGTAAATAGACTGAGAGGAGAGTGCGCTAGAGAAACTAGATGCTAATAACGCAGATGAGTCAGACATCCTTGGCATCATATCAAGAAGTATAAATAATAGAAGTTCTCAGGTTGTTCTTCAACTTTATATATCTTTGGTTATTCCTCATTTAGATTATGCTGCACAGTTCTGGTCACCGTATTACAGAATGGATATAAATGCACTGGAAAACGTACAAAGGAGGATGACAAAGTTGATCCCATGTATCAGAAATCTTCCCTGTGAGGATAGACTGGGGGCCCTGAATCTGCACACTATAAATTAGGGGGGATATGATTGAGGTGTATAAATGAAAAACAAGAATTAATAAAGGGGATGTAAATAGCGCGCTAAAAATATCTAACCTAGACAGGACTCGCAGCAATGTCTTTAAGTTTGAAAAAATCAGATTCAGGAAGGATACAGGAAAGCACTGGTTTGGTAATAGAGTTGTGGATGAGTGGAACAAACTCCCGAGTACCGTCATAGAAGCTAACACGTTGTGTAGTTTTAAAAATTGGTTAGATAAATACATGAGTGGGTGTGAGTTGGACCTGACTAGCTTGTGCTACTAGGTCAGATGCAGTGCTCCTTCCTTAAGTGAATGTGACCTGACCTGACTAGGTTAAGGCATTGGTTTAAGTCGGTGGGAGAATTGGATTTGCCTCGTATGAGCCAGTAGGCCTGCTGCAGTGTCCCTTCTTTCTTATGTTCTTATGAAAGGTTGTTGAGGAACAGGTTGTGCGCAATTTCAAGACTAGGTATGGCCTTGTCCTGGCGGCCAGGAATCAATATAGTCGATAGTAGTTAGGAGAGTAAGGGGTGCCTGGAGCTTTGACTCAACCGCTGAAAACAGAACTAGGCGAAAACATTATACATACATACAACAGGTACGTATGTTAGTGTTCACTTCATTATCATGTGTAACAGCAGCCTTGCGTGTGGGGCCGTCGCCGACATATCCTTCACGGGAGCCTCTTGCAAGTCTGATGAACTACATCTATTTAAATAAGGGGCCGATGAGGAAGCGCTTTTATCTTACTTCTCACCACTTCCTTGTTGGGAAATTTTTCAGTTGGCGAGAAGCTTAGGTATCCCAGCGTGGGTATTTACATATCTTTCAGATTCCGGGTCTAGTTTACGGATCTTCTGGGTTCATTAGATATGTTTAGCACCAGTGATTGGCCGCCATGTAATCATTTCTGGTGTTTGAGCGATGTCACCCGCAAGAATGCTTGCTGCTGGAAGTTGTGAGGGGAAGCCTGCAGTATACTATATGATGCCAAGTTGGTGCATGAATATTACAACAGTAGGCTCTTGCAAATGTTACTTATACAGTATTAAGTTGACAGCAAAATACTGTACACTTGTATGAATCTAAAAGTCACAGACCCTCATTATTTGTCTTTGTGTCTGGGTCTTGTTATTATTCTGGTGCTTCGCCTGTACAGTGGTACTGAATATAGGTCATCACGATTGCAGAGTCGTGTAACTGATGCCCACTTACTATTAATATTATGTATTATCACGTTAAGATAAAGGGGATATAGATAATACCGATATACAATAATGGGAGCGTGATGGATATCTTTGGAAATAAATGGTATAAAATAACGACACAATGGAAAGATAAACACATAAGCAGTATAATGTGATCCTTTATTGACAACGTTTCGTCCACGCTGTGGTCTTTATCGAGTCACAAACAGATCTGACAGATCTGTTTGTGACTCGATAAAGCCCACTGCGTGGGCGAAACGTTGTCAATAAAGGATCACATTATACTGCTTATGTGTTTATCTTTCCATGGATATCTTTGTTGAGTTGTGCCGCCTGAGATTATCAAGTGGAAGGCTCATATTTATCGTATGATCACACACCAGTCATGCTGTCTCGAGTGCTTCCCTAAACTTATATCACGATCAGCTGCACAATTCATTATTAACGAATTATTTCTATCTTGCAGTAAATAATATTTGTTAAACTGTTAAATCAAGATTGTGTGTGTGTCGTGCTTTTTAGTAAAAACTTGCTGCTTGGCTTTTACACGAAAGATTATTTTGACATTTTGAGTGTATAATTATTTTAATTAAAACTACAAAAAAGACAAAAATTAAAAAAATTAATGTGCATTTATGTTGAAATTACTGAAAATGGTTTCCTTAGAAACCATTGATAGTATACCTACTCTGCCACAGGCCCAGACTTGCGCTACTTTATAGTCTTCATGAACTGAAAAAGAAACATGCCTTAAGGTTAATCCTATGGAGACGGAATGTGGACTCTGTCATTAAAAGCCACAAATATAGCTGCACTCCACAAAGGAGGTAGTATAACAAGTTTTAAAAAGCAAGATTACTAAACACATGTTCACGACATCTGCACAATCCCCATGGACGGTGGACATTATGAGACATGCATTTATGTATATGTTGATAAATTTCAAGCTGGGCAACGGGACTAGAACCACCCTTGAAACCGCTCACAGTTGTGTCACGGGAAAAGTGTCAGTATGTGACAAATACTTGAAGTCAATATCATTGCTTTTTATCACACAATCTCTTCAGCTTCGTTGACCTCGCCTTCCACCAAGGCTGATGTCTCCAGGAGTATCATTCATCTCTGTAATGGACTGATGAAGCTTACAGCGCAGGTGAAACGTTTCTTCAATAAAGATTCCCAGTGTTACACGTGTCTTATTTATCAACTTGTCTGTCTTGTATACCATTTATAATATGAATGATATTGGTGGTATTATCAAGGTATTTACAATGTACTCGTCTGTACATTATGTGTAAAATCTTCTGGACAATGTGTTTAGCTAGCCTATTGTAAGTAGGCATATTGTTTAGTAATGTGATTAGGTATAATATATTGTAAAGTACTGAGTACGTAAATTATGTGGAGTAAAGCAAGTATATTTGTGACGTAAAGTAATGTGAGTAGGGATATTCAGTAATACGAGTAGGTATGTTGTTGAGTAATGTAAGAAGGTATATTGTTAAATATTGTGAGAATATATAATGTGAGTAGACTTATCAAACAAATGCAACAGTTGCCACAGTCATGAAATAATAAAGATGTGTATGTTGTATACTAGTTAGTGTGTGCATGATTGCATTAAATGTCTACAGTGTCTGTGTTGGTTGCTAATTGACACTTGTTATTGCAGGTTAAGTTGGAGCGAGTGTTGGGGTTGACGGTGCCCAGCAACGCTGCTCTTGACTGTGACCCTCACACCGGACACGTCGCCTACCCTGCTGGGTGAGTACTTCACACATCTTTGTTTATACCTTTCCTTAGCACTGCTAGGTGAGTACCCTACACTTTGACAACCTAAGCTGACACTCACCTACTGTCAGTTACCTCACACTCCCACAAGGGAGTGTATTTGAGGTTTCTCTCTCATTTCTCCCTTTCCCTTCCTTCCTTTCATCTACGACACATCATCCACACTCCCAGTAGAACCAGGAAGTTTTTCTTTTATTAATCCTTCACACATGATTACTTACATAATTAATATTAGTATTAATTCTACAGACTTTGGTAACTACGCTGACAGCTTCTTGGAATTCCATATTTATGAAATGTGAAAAAGAAAAACACTATCACGGGCGTTTAGTATACTGTACGCCGAAGAAAGTCTAGAGTTAGGTGAAATTCCTAAGATTAAAAACAATAATTGAAGACATAACTCCACTTGCTAAAGATGCAGCACAACGATCTCTAGAAGCTAGAGGCTAGTCGCATTAATGTTATACATCATAAATGTTTTTGAGAGGATGGTATGGAACGGCACGAACTTCAAAGCCCAGGTTAACATGTCTTCCTATCATAGCTAGTTAATTACTATTTTAAATTTGCAGACCCGTTTGGAGAAAAAAAATGCAATATTAAATACACTGATTTTGCAACGTTATTTGACACACAGTCATGGAGTAATAGTCTGGAAAGTGAGGTCAAAAGGCCTGCTGCAGTGTTCCTCCTTTCTTATGTTACTTATGTTAACACAAAATCCAATTTGAGCAAAGTAAGAAAGTTTAGTACTGCAAGACATGGTCCTGACCCCTTTACTATTTTTTTATTCTCATAGAAGACATAATAAAAACGCTAACAACAGTTTCGTATTAACCTTTGCGGACCATATTGAAATCTACAGGAAATTTGCCTCAGCTCAAAATTGAAAAAACTTTAGTGAGATACAAGTCAACCACGTGTGCAAAGTATAACATAATCAACGGTGACAGATTCAAGCTACTTCAACAGTGAAAGAACGAAGCATATAAAAACAGTCTTTATTTTCGTAGAAAAGTGGGAACTAGCTAAAAGCCTAGAGGGGGTAACATCAGGCGAACTTACCTATTAGAAAACACGTTAGAACAAATGCAGGCAGTGTATGAAGGGGCCTTGCCGAGGCGTTCAAAATACTACGATAGTCAAGACAGCAGCTTAGTATGTGTCATAGTTGGTGTAGATCATGGTGGCTTACATGCTTGTGATTAATTTGTGTGAATTAGGCGAGCATGTGCGCCCATCACTATTGCTAGAGTTAGTGGCGCAAGACAGGGTAGAAACGGTAGATGAAGCAGGCCAAGGCTTCCTCCCCAGAATTAAGTGTAACTCTTCAGTTTTTAGATCAAATTTCGTTGGCGGTAATTTTTTTTAGCTTGTATATGCATGTTACAGCTAACACAAAACATATGTTCATAAAAGTTTAGATTTTTTAATTTTTGTCATTTTGACTTGATTAAAGGTGTTTCATATCTTCAAACGTTACCTGTATGTTATAAAATAGGTTACCATAACCGCCGCGTGAAGCCTCAAGATTTCATGTATCTTACATGCAGCACAAAATTCACAGGTGTATCTTGATAAATATTGACGCTGGTAGCTAGTCTCCAAGGGCCGTGGTGAAGACGGGACTAGCGTGTAGCCGTCTGAGGGATGAACAGATTCATATTTGTTGTAATAATGAGAACTGAGACACTATGTTCTGTATGTGGAGTGCCCCCTCCCCCCTCTCTCAACCAGGCCTTTCACATTAAGCCTAGAAAGCCAAAGAAATCCGTCATCATATACTATCCTAGAGATTTCAGCCTCCGAATTTGCAGTGGAAGATGATGATAGACAACTACATTGTACCACAAAAACTGTCAGAATTAGCTACTTCACACCGCGTTCACGTCAGATTCGCTGAGAAATTGATGTATGCCAATATTTATCATAATGTTTCCTATGGATCTTAACAAACAAGGAGGAACTTGCCAGAAACATCACCTCAGATACTGTGTAATGCTTTCATAGTATAGATTTACTGAAGAACAAGCGAGCATAAATTTATGTGTCGGCCAGAACAAATATCCAACATGAGGGAATGTTTAGGTAGTTTGCTTTCAGCAATCGAGGTATTCCTGGGACAAAATGAACTAGAAACGGTGTGTAGCCTAAAAAAAGAGAGGTAAAAAGATATAAAAAGTAAATTAGGGGAAATCTGATAATAAAAACAGATAAGAGTGATAGTAAACATAGGGAATTCCGTTTGAAAAAAAAAACAAAGTTGTCCTGGCACCTTTACTGTTCCTCTTCATAGCAGACTTGGACAGAAACACCAACTACAGCCTCGTATCTTTTATGGTCATTACCACAGTTTGGATAAAACTTGCTTTAGTAGAAGACACGGAAACTACAAATTTCGACAGCTTCGTTACGGAAACACTGAAAAAATTACCACGGGATGCAAAACACAATAAGATCTTTTCATATAACGTAGGGAACAGATAATAGAACTAGTTATAATAATAATAATGGCAGGTAACTTCTTGCTATTGACGGTAATATTCAAAGCATTTGTGTTCTCACGGCAGGGAGAATTTTATAGGTTGGGAAATAGACCTTCAGTGCTTTCACGCAGTTAAGTAAAACATCTAAATTACAGGGAATACTTCAAAGCATTTGGCATGTGCTCTCTGGAAGGAAGAAAAGAGAAATGCCTCATAATATATATGATAATCTGTAAACTTCGAAAACGGCTTACTGAAGTGAGAGATATGAGGGAGGGAAGAAGGATAGGTAGAATGCGGTCAGTGAAAAGCAGGGGTGCCAAAAGCAAAATTAGAGAGCAGTGTCAGCATCCGTGGCGCAAGACTTCAGCCTAATACTAGCAAATATAAGACAATGCCGGACCAAAGAAAACTGGACCACTACCTGCAGAAAGTGTCAGATCAACCAGTTTGTGATAGCTATGTAGGCCTGCGGGCTACAGTCAACAATCGCCAAATTGATCAGACGATTTCCCAGGAAGCCTGGCTTCAGCAAGGCTGCAAGACCTCCGGAAAGCTGTTATACATTTTTCTTTTACCCATTTTCTCTTGTTTAGCCTCCCCATCCCTCCTTTCCTCCGCTTCCCATTTTGTTCCTCATCCCCTTCTCCTTCCGCTACTTTCCCCATTTTTTTCATCGTCCCCGTTCCCCCCTCACTTATTTTCCAGGTCTTCTCCCCCACTTCCATCCTATGTGTACTAACCACTTCCTTGAGTGTACTCCCCGTTTCCACTGTGTTCACCTCGCTTCCACTGTGTCCGTCCCACTTCCACTGTGTCCGCCCGACTTCCTGTCGTCTTTGGGATGCACCTTTGATATTTCTATCACAGAAATAGTTTTTTTCTGGAATTCTATTATTGCTTCATTCTTGTTGGCTCCTGGTCTGCTGCTTCTATATTATTATTATATTATTATTATTATTATTATTATTATTATTATTGCTTCTCTGCTCCTGTCTTCCTTTACCCTCCCCTCCTCCCCTATCTTACCCCTCCCTCCATCCTTACCCCACCCCCATACTATTTCCTTCTCTCCTTCCTCGATACCTCTCCCCTCCCTTCCTCCCTCCCTCCATACCTCTGCCCTGGTGCCTCTACCAAGGCAGGCAGGTGAGGGCTCAAGGGCACAGTGACTCACATCCAGCACCACCACCTTACCCAGGCCGCTACTTCTGCACTCTTTAAATGGGTCTTTGTGGTTACTTCCTGGGTCATCTCTCCCACCCTTTTGTACCTTTCAGCACGCGCCTTACCCATACACCTGGCCTGTGGTTTACCTTCACGCAGTTCTGGGGGTCACCGCCCCCCTCAGCCCTGTTGGTCTCCTAGTTAACGAGCTGATCAGTCAGGCTGTTGATGCTGGCCTCGTGCAATCTAACGTAGTCATCATAGCCCGGCTGATCAGGAACTAATCGGGATCTGACTTTCTAGGGGTGTGTTAGTAATTCACCTTATGAAAGATATTGAAAAGTTTTCATCCCTTTCCACTTATTGAGTTATCTCTTAGTGAATTCATTGCACCCATCCTGTTATTTTGGGGTGTTTCACTGTCTGTTGAGCCTCTTCTTTTCGTAGGAGGGATTTCGGTTCACAGATTTGGGACTAATCCTTCCCAAATTATCCAAGTGTAAATTATGATGCATCTTTCTTCCCTACGTTCCTGGGAATACAGTTCGAGGGACTTCAGGTGTACCCAATAATTTAGGTGCTTGACGATTTTATACGGGCAGTGAAGATTTCATGTACTCCTGATCTGGATATAAATGCTCTGGAAAACGTACAAAGGAGGATGACTAAGTTGATCCCATGTATCAGAAATCTTCCCTATGAGGATAGACTGAGGGCCCTGAATCTGCACTCTCTAGAAAGGCGTAGAATTAGGGGGGATATGATTGAGGTGTATAAATGGAAAACAGGAATAAATAAAGGGGATGTAAATAGCGTGCTAAAAATATCTAGTATTGACAGGACTCGCAGCAATGGCTTTAAGTTGGATAAATTCAGATTCAGGAAGGATATAGGAAAGCATTGGTTTGGTAATAGAGTTGTCGATGAGTGGAACAAACTCCCGAGTACAGTTATAGAGGCTAAAACGTTGTGTAGTTTTAAAAATAGGCTAGATAAATATATGAGGGTGCGGGTGGGTGTGAGTTGGTCCTGACTAGCTTGTGCTACTAGGTCAGATGCCGTGCTCCTTCCTTAAGTGAATGTAACCTGACCTGGCTGGGTCGGGGCATTGGCTTAAACCGGTGGGAGACTTGGACCTGCCTCGCATGGGCCAGTAGGCCTGCTGCAGTGTTCCTTCTTTCTTATGTTCTAACAAGTTAGATTCCGTGTGATAACTGGAGAAGGCTTTCAGCGATTTTTTTTTAATTATTGATGATTATACAACAACCACAAATTGATGAATAAGACACGTTTCAACACTTGCGTATCTTTAATTATCAAAGCGTTTCGCCTGTTTCTTCAGTCGAATACGATAAGCAAAAGAATGATAGAAGTTGAAGTAGTTTTTACGTTATCAGTCTGTCATCCTCGGTGGGAGGTGTCCATTCCCTCAATCCTGAAGCATAGTCATGCCGCCAAATTTTGTATACTAGATTAGATGTGAAATGAAGCAGCTGGAGTTGACGTCACATGTGAACGGTGCCCACACACGAGTGTAAGTCATGCTGAACAGTGGTTCAGCAAAGGAGTTGTAAATTTTTAATAAAACAGAGTGGTTTCTTTGTAATAACGGGAGGAGGCCTCATCTAATCGATGTTAAATCCTAAAGACTGGTGTGTCAGTGAGATTTTTTATGTTGATCTTGGGCTGTGTTGGTGCCAGTTTGTCAGTTTTATTTAAAAAATTGGGATTTTTTCTGTGCGAAACTTAAGAGTATAATTTTTGAGCAGCTTCAAGTTGTGGTTTATTTTGTTCAGAGGAAGGTACGTATTGTTGTGTGTAATTCCTAATTTGCAATAACTGTGTATCTTAAAGTTTTGATTAGTTTTGGTCAGTGTAGGTGCCAGTTTGTTTTGTTGAATAAATTGTGATAAATCTGAAGATAAATCCGAAGGAGGTTTTCGGTAGTCAGTGCCCAAGCGGCCATGTAACCTGGTTGATCAAGACCTGATCAACCAGCCTGTTACTACTGGCTTCATGCAGTCCAACGTACGAGCCACAGCCTAAGTAATCAGGAACTGACTTGAGGAACTTATCAAGATCCCTTTCGAAGTTAATGGTCCAAGTCGGACCGAAACGTCGTCATAAATTTTAATCTCGTATGTGGAGGTTATTTGTGTATTGTTCCTTTATATTGTTTGTGTCGGTGTTTGTGACGGTGTTTGTGTCGGTGTTTGTGACGGTGTTTGTGTGTCCCAGGTCACTGTGTATGCACGTCTGTGCCGCCATTATGTTGTGGGTCGATATTACAGTCCTCCATACCTTATGTCCCGGACTAAGTCTGGTCCATGAAATAGCACTTGTGAATGCCTCTTCTGATTGACTTAATATCTTCAATGCTGATATTTAACTGCATTACAAACTTTTGTCTACATTGAGGTGGAAGGAACTGGGTTTGTGGGCTACGGGGATACCTTTCTCTGCTCGCTCAGCGGCTGAAACACATCCACTTAAAATAACATCATTGATGCTGCATTTAAAAGTTCACTTGTATTCACCTCATTCCCTGTTGACTCCTCTCAGAGTATTGTGACCCGAGTTACGAGCACATTTGTCGCTCACCCCCGCCAGCCCCCCTTCCCCTCTTATCCAACCCCGTCCTCCGCCCCCCATACCTTTCTAACCCCGCCTCTCCATCTTCCCTTCCCCACCCTGCCACTCCTCCATCCTACCTTCCCCACCCTGCCACTCCATCCTACCTTCCCCCACCCCGCCACTCCTCCATCCTACCTTCCCCACCCCGCCACTCCTCCATCCTACCTTCCCCACCCCGCCACTCTTCCATCCTACCTTCCCCACCCTGCCACTCCTCCATCCTACCTTCCCCACCCTGCCACTCCTCCATCCTACCTTCCCCACCCTGCCACTCTCCATCCTACCTTCCCCACCCCACCACTCCTCCATCCTACCTTCCCCACTCCACCACTCCTCCATCCTACCTTTCCACCCTGCCACTCCTCCATCCTACCTTCCCACCCCGCCACTCTTTCCATCCTACCTTCCCTGCCACTCCTCCATCCTACCTTCCCCACCCTGCCACTCCTCCATCCTACCTTCCCCACCCTGCCACTCCTCCATCCTTCCTTCCTCACCCCACCACTCCTCCATCCTACCTTCCCACCCCACCACTCCTCCATCCTACCTTCCCCACCCTGCCACTCCTCCATCCTACCTTCCCCACCCGCCACTCTTCCATCCTACCTTCCCCACCCCGCCACTCCTCCATCCTACCTTCCCAACCCTGCCACTCCTCCATCCTACCTTCCCCACCCTGCCACCTCCATCCTACCTTCCCACCCCACCACTCCTCCATCCTACCTTCCCCACCCGCCACTCCTCCATCCTACCTTCCCCACCCCACCACTCCTCCATCCTACCTTCCCCACCCCACCACTCCTCCATCCTACCTTCCCCACCCTGCCACTCCTCCATCCTACCTTCCCCCCTGCCACTCCTGCATCCTACCTTCCCCACCCTGCCACTCCTCCATCCTACCTTCCCCACCCGCCACTCCTCCATCCTAAATTCCCACCCCACCACTCCTCCATCCTCACCTTCCCCACCCTGCAACTCCTCCATCCTACCTTCCCCACCCTGCCACTCCTCCATCCTACCTTCCCCACCCTGCCACTCCATCCTACCTTCCCCACCCCACCACTCCTCCATCCTACCTTCCCACCCCGCTACTCCTCCATCCTACCTTCCCACCCTGCCACCTCTATCCTACCTTCCCACCCCGCCACTCCTACATCCTACCTTTCCCAACCCTGCCACTCCTCCATCCTACCTTCCCCACCCGCCACCTCCATCCTACCTTCCCCACCCGCCACTCCTCCATCCTACCTTCCCACCCTGCCACTCCTCCATCCTACCTTTCCCCACCCTGCCACTTCCATCCTACCTTCCCACCCTGCCACTCCTCCATCCTACCTTCCCACCCGCAACTCCTCCATCCTACCTTCCCACCCCGCCACTCCTCCATCCTACCTTCCCCACCCCGCCACCCTCCATCCTACCTTCCCACCCGCCACTCCTCCATCCTACCTTCCCACCCCGCCACTCCTCCATCCTACCTTCCCACCCTGCCACTCTCCATCCTACCTTCCCACCCTGCCACTCCTCCATCTTACCTTCCCCACCCGCCACTCCTCCATCCTACCTTCCCACCCCACCACTCCTCCATCCTACCTTCCCACCCGCCACTCCTCCATTCTACCTTCCCCACCCACCACTCCTCCATCCTACCTTCCCACCCCGCTTCTCCATCCTACCTTCCCACCCGCCACTCCTCCATCCTACCTTCCCCACCCCGCTTCTCCATCCTACCTTCCCCACCCTGCCACTCCTCCATCCTACCTTCCCCACCCTGCATTCATCCTTCCAACCTTCCCCACCCTGCCACTTCTCCATCCTACCTTTCACCACCCTGCCACTCCCCCATCCTACCTTTCACCACCCTGCTACTCCTCCATCCTACTTTCCACCACCCTGCCACTCCCCCATCCTACCTTGCACCACCCTGCCACTCCCCCATCCTACCTTGCACCACCCTGCCACTCCTCCATCCTACCTTGCACCACCCTGCCTGCTCCCCATCCTACCTTGCACCACCCTGCCACTCCCCATCCTACCTTGCACCACCCTGCCACCCTCCATCCTACCTTGCACCACCCTGCCACTCCTCCATCCTACCTTGCACCACCCTGCCACTCCGCCATCCTACCTTGCACCACCCTGCCACTCCCCATCCTACCTTGCCCACCCTGCCACTCCTCCATCCTACCTTGCACCACCCTGCCAGCTCCCCATCCTACCTTGCACCACCCTGCCACTCCCCATCCTACCTTGCACCACCCTGCCACTCCCCATCCTACCTTGCACCACCCTGCCACTCCTCCATCCTACCTTGCACCACCCTGCCACTCCTCCATCCTACCTTGCACCACCCTGCCACTCCTCCATCCTACCTTGCACCACCCTGCCACTCCTCCATCCTACCTTGCACCACCCTGCCGCTCCCCATCCTACCTTGCACCACCCTGCCACTCCCCCATCCTACCTTGCACCACCCTGCCACTCCCCCATCCTACCTTGCACCACCCTGCCACTCCTCCATCCTACCTTGCACCACCCTGCCACTCCCCCATCCTACCTTGCACCACCCTGCCACTCCCCCATCCTACCTTGCACCACCCTGCCACTCCCCCATCCTAGCTTGCACCACCCCACCTTCCTAGGGGTTCTTGGCTGGTTTTCCTCTGAGTGTTGCTCGCAGGTCGGGACCTTGACATCTTCCCATCCAATCTTCGTGGTCACCTGTGACTGGTGTCACCTGCAGTTACCCTGGTGCAGTGTCACCTGCAGTTACCCTGGTGCAGTGTCACCTGCAGTTACCCTGGTGCAGTGTCACCTGCAGTTACCCTGGTGCAGTGTCACCTGCAGTTACCCTGGTGCAGTAACACAGTCTTGTTTAGTGGCTGTGTAGGCTGAACACATCTGCCCTTCCCTCCTACACTCTCCCTCCCTCACCCCTTCCCACACGAACACTCCCTCGCCCTTCCCACACGAACACTCCCTCGCCCTTCCCACACGAACACTCCCTCGCCCTTCCCACACGAACACTCCCTCGCCCTTCCCACACGAACACTCCCTCGCCCTTCCCACACGAACACTCCCTCGCCCTTCCCACACGAACACTCCCTCGCCCTTCCCACACGAACGATCCCTCACCCCTTGCCACATGCTCCTTCACTCCCACACGCTCCTTAACCCCCTCCTACTCACTCCCTTGCCTTGCACATGTTCCTTCGCCTCCCACACGTTCCCTCACCCCGTCCCACATGCTCCCTCGCCTCATTTCACACATTGCCTCACCCCCCTCCCACACACCCCTCACATATGGAAACAATGACGAACTTTAAAAAAAAAAAAACATACTGGACACGAAAGACAGGAGGACCATCTCGCAGAACGAAATTAACGCGTAAGAGACTTTTTGCTATATTATTATCAGATGACATATTTAAGAACACAAGCCAAAAAGAAAAATGACAGTGGATAATGAGAACTTTTAAACACCAGTGTTTACACTGTTTAAATCATTCGTGATCTCTCGTTTAGAATATTGTTCTGTGTTGATGGCTCTGTTCAAGGCAGGAAACGAAGTAAAAGTCCTCTCAGATGTACTTTGTGGAGCGAAGGAGATTGAAATATCTGATTATATATACACTGCAGATACTAGAGGGCCTAGTTTTAAATCTGTATACTGACGTAACATATTGAAGTGGAAGGAAATGTAAAATACTCACCACGAAGAGCAGGTATAACACAGGCACAATACAAGTACACTGTGTATAGTTCTACCACCATATACCACAAGTGTTGCCCGAACAAGTGTATATGTGGGTCGGCCAGGATTGAAAAACTCTCGAAACCGGTTAAAAGCATAGTTCCCGTGTGCACTGGCGCTTAGAGAGTGGACAACTGTGTCCTTGCATGGGCCTACCATGTGACGTCCATAATCCATCTAAGGTTTATCAGTGGCCCCTTATCAAATAATGAACATTGTCGACACACCCACATTTTTAAGAGGGAATTCTAAGATTGGAAAAAAATGGCTGCACATCTCCTGTGGATTATGCTGCCAAGCAAGTGTGTTTTATTTAAAACAGTAGTCTCAACCTTTCTGGCAGTCAGCCAAAAGGCCTGGTAGCCCCTCCCCTTCCCACCTTCCATCGCCCCGCGACCCCCAGCAGTCAGCATGAGGTAGATACCTGAGAGGTGCAGTGCCACACCCTCACCTCGCACTCACGATGCCAGCCCTCCACTGTGTCTGCTGTGTTGATGGTTTTTCTATCAAGGTGTTATTGCAGTGTTTGCTGTGTTGATAGTCTTTCGATGTAGATGTTACTCCTGTGTTAGTTATTTGTGTTACTTGTTGGTGTGATATCTGGATATTCTTTATTGCTACGTAAATGTTTACAGTCTAGGTAAACTTTTTTGCTTCAGATAGTGGAGAAGTTTTGAGGTCAGTCATGCCCAGTCACTCCTTGCCCCTGCTTAACATCACTGGCTAAATTCTGGTGGGTCTTCACTGTTGGATCCTGCTGTGAATGAGTATTTCTAGTTGTATGTGTAGTTATTGACTGCCTTGTTGAAAGCGCTGCTAGTCCTACGGTAGGTGGTGGACATCATGGTTAAGGGGTACTGATGATGTCAGTAAGTTGGTGATGATATGTGGGGGATTATTGCTCTTGTATCGTTACTCGACACCCCCACAAGGTGGTATTGATACTTTTATAGGGAGGCGTTATGACACTTGTGTTGTGTGCAGCATTAGCGGCACCATATTCAAATTAGAATTGCTTCATTGTTAAAATATACTAGTTTAGATTTTTAGCATGAATATAATGTGTTGCTAGTAATGACACATGGTCATGTGGCAGTGTGCACCTACCATGGCAAGCACTTCCTCTTAGGAAGTCCATTCACACTCTTAAGGCTTTCCCTTGGACAGTATTTCCATTATCTCAGGGGTGAGCCACTTCTCACGCCTGCCAAATGAGTTTATGATTGATTGTTTTTGTCGTTGGAGTGTAGAAAGAGCATGGCTGTTTTGGTTAACACGTCTTTCTTCTCACACTCCTACTGTTCACTCCTCAACCACTGTCACATAAACTACCATCAGAAGTAACGATGCCCACGTAATTCCTGCTGCAGTGAAACCTTTGAAACTGCCGTAGCTACTGGACCCATAGAGGAATTCTTGCTTATATCCTTATCGCCTTACTAAGGTTTCCCAGCTTGGGCTGATAATTGTCTTTACCTCATATATGCACTTCATCCTGATTATGTGTGATGGAGTGTGACGGGAACAGCTAATTTTAACATATGGCAGTGCGTATAAATTTGTGTAGCTGCAGACTGCTGATGTATCCAATTTTATTTTGTATTCTGAGATGCTCCCTTGTTGTCTCTCCCCGTTTTTCAACAAGATGTTAAAACAGAAGCAGCCTAGTTTTTGATTACCTGCACCTTAGTATTTGGTGTTGAGTATTTTAAGTATTGTGGCGCACAAACGTCATGATTCCTGTTTGGGGCTGTTTTGTGTGGTGACACACAGGTGTGTTTGTGATCACCATACATTTCATCATTACCGAGTAGTTCCTCGTCTGGGTGATGACTGCCGTCACTGCCAGCACCTTGACACTGATGATAGTCTTTCTGCTAATGATTGCCTTCACGGCTGATGGAAAAGCATTGATGTGTTGACGTACTCACAATTGTTATTATATTGATGTTAATGATAATAATCATAAGATGGATGACGTGACAGTGGGTAGAGGGAGGTGCTGGTATAAAGTGTGAGGCAGTGTTTATACCAGCACCACTTATGAGTGAGCGTATGTATATATAACCTTCATCACTGCCACTCATTAACACCATGACTACGTGTGTTCACGTCTCCGGAGCCTTCCTTTAACTATTTTTTAATGCTTTATATATTTACTTTCTGTATATACGTCGCTAGTTTCTATTTGCCACCATACTCCTCTGGTTCATTTATCCTCATTATCATCCATACTTAGGTCTATATTCTTATTCAAGCATCACTCTTGTCTTGAAATATGACTGGAGGAGGAGGTGGTGGGGAGGGGGGAAGTCACCCGTTCCAAGGAGTGACACCTTGTAATGTGTAATATTGATGATGGAATTACACCTCAATCATGCCTGCCATCGTCTACGCTCCTTGATGCGTGAAGTTCATTATTATTTTTATCAAATATATTGTTACCAGGAGTTTTAATTAAGTTGCAGGGAGAATAAAGGCGGAGCGTGTCTTTTGTGCAACTTAGATAAAGTTGATGAATTCCACTAAGTGGCGTTAGTGATGGCGAGGTTTAATCAAAATTAATAATGATTTGTAACTTATTTGCGGGTTCCTTTGCAAGGTTCACACTTTTGTGAGGAAAGGTAATGGTGCCACAGAGTGCCATGGATTTATATATATATAATTTTCACCATCATAGTAGCATGTTTAGTTATACTCATGTCGAGGAAGCTCGTGAACTTGGTTTGCTGAGTCTTTACGTCCGTTGGTCACTGTACTTGCTCGAGACGCATCATACCTGTGACCGATTTAGATAGTTTTTTCTAGCCTGTGGTTGTACATCCTTTGTAGCAGCCTTGTCAGTCAGCCTGTAGGTCCATATCGACATGACAGCCTGGATAATCAAGCACCTCTTGTAGGAACTTTCATTGTTTCCCCATGATTTTTCTTCTTTGTACCAGCATATTTCCTATACTGTCATCTGGCAGAAGCTTGAACAATTGGTACCATGAATCTCACATTTTTGGAAAAAAAAAAAAAGATTTAGTTACCTTCATTAAATTTAAAATAGTGGATATTTTTATTAAAGGTAATCATTATAATATTCGCTCTTCACCATTAAATTTTTTCAGTCACCATTCTGAGCCGACTAAGAGGAGTGTGGTCTCGGGAAGGTTTCTGCCGGCCCTTGCAATGTGCTTTCCACGACTCAATACAGAACTTGCATCATCAACGCACACTTCAAA
Source organism: Cherax destructor (assembly GCA_009830355.1). Lineage (NCBI taxonomy): Eukaryota > Metazoa > Arthropoda > Malacostraca > Decapoda > Parastacidae > Cherax > Cherax destructor. The sequence goes on along the minus strand of WNWK01001630.1, from coordinate 65,660 downwards.
GACTTGGCTCTTAAGAATAGTTTGCACAAAAAGATCAAGCAAGAGCTAATATTAATTACCACAGAGCCAGTGAGAAAAATAAAACCAACACAGCAACACAGTGGTAATTTGACGAACGACGCCCAGACTCACAGTGAAATTGTAATATTATCCTAACAGACCGGGATATTTTGTTATAAAATGAATCACTCGTGACTACCACCACCAGTACTGCTCACCAGAACTACGACTACTACTAACCACCATCACCACTACACTACTACCACACCACAACCATTACCACCACCACCATCATTCACACTACCGTCATTCACCATTACCACCACCACCATCATTCCCACTACCGTCATTCACCATTACCACCACTCATTCATACCGTCATTACCATTACACCACCACATCATACACATAGTCATTCACCATTACACCACTCCATTCTCACTACGTCATTCAACATTACCACCACCACCATCATCCACTTGTCATTCACCATTACCACCACTACCATCATCCACTACTGTCTTTACCATTACCACCACACATCATACCCACACGTCATTCACCATTACCACCACCACCATCATCCACTACCGCATTCACCATTACCACCACCACCATCATCCACTACCGTCATTCACCATTACCACCACCACCATCATTCCCACTACCGTCATTCACCATTACCACCACCACCATCATTCCCACTACCGTCATTCACCATTACCACCACCTCCATTCCCACTACCGTCATTCACCATTACCACCACCACCATCATTCCCACTACCGTCATTCACCATTACCACCACCACCATCATACCCACTACCGTCATTCACCATTACCACCACCACCATCATTCCCACTACCGTCATTCACCATTACCACCACCACCATCATTCCCACTACCGTCATTCACCATTACCACCACCACCATCATTCCCACTACCGTCATTCACCATTACCACCACCACCATCATTCCCACTACCGTCATTCACCATTACCACAACCACTCACCATTATCACCTGAGCTCGCTCACTTGTGAAAACGTTTTACCTTTGGTGTTAGTTCGTGTGCAGCCTTATTTTTGGCATCTGGGTTCTTCCTTGAAGATTAACACAAGACGATTTCAGGGATGACTGTCCCCGCGGCTCGGTCCTAGACCAGACATAGTTATTACCTGATTAACCAAGCTGTTGGTGTTAACGCATGCTGTTCAACATAGGCAACACAACCCTGCTGATCAGGAACTGATTTAAGGAAGACAGCTGAAGGTCTGTTGGTAATTCCTCTTATGTAGGAGGAGAGGGTGTTGACATATCTTGGTTCCCTTATACTTACTGTATTATCTATTGGCGCACCCATTGCAACCCTAGTTTACATTGGTATTTTGTACCATCTGCCGAGACTTTTGTTCTTATAGGCAGTGATTTGCGTGTGCATATACCCGCCCTCTTGTGTGTAGCTAGTGTGTGCTGGAGGTCTAGCTCTTGTGTTCACCATGTGTATGTCATGATTATTCTCTTGCAGTATACTCACCTACTTGTCTTTGCTGGGGTCGATTCATAGCTTCTGGTCTCGCTTCTTTAACTGTTAAAGACCGATTTTACTGATTCCAACCACCAAGGATGCATTATACCGACTACTGAAAGTGTTTCTCATCGGAAAAAAATATAAAAGTTTTCAAAAGGAAACTGGATCGATACTCCCACCAAGTGCCGATCAACTAAGCTGTTATGGTTATGTAGGCCAGCGAGCCACTGACGGCAACAGCCTGGTTGAACAGGCACTCAACAAGGAAGCTTGGCCAAAAGCCGGGCTCGTAGGGTAGATGAACCCTCGAAATAAGTCACAAGTAATCATAAGTCAGACTGCTGTGCATACGTTGGACTACGTACCGTGAGTATCAACAGCCTGACTGATTAGACGGTCAAGCATAATGAGTGATGGCTGGCCGCGGGGACCATGAGTCCCAATCTCATCATCAAATAAACATAAACACCAGAGTTTATTTTCCCACAAGAGAGGTTTGAACCTGCGATTCCATTATTTGGTGCAACTACTGCACTTAATAGCTTCCTACAACCACATTCACACGTGTTTAACGATTGTGTTAAAATACACATCGCTTTAAGAAATGCTTCTGTTAGTCTTTTGTCTTTGTGTTACATGAAGGAGAATGTGCATACTGAAGGTAGATCAATGTATTGGTGATAGTAATTATATGTAATAGTAATTACTGTCAGTGTAATAGTTGTATTTGTGTTGCAGATGTACCGTGGTGCTACTTAACTCACGCAAGAACCGACAGCAACACCTGCAGAATGCCTCACGTAAGACGATCACCTGTGTGGCGTACTCTCCATGTGGTCGCTACCTGGCCACCGGCGAGTGTGGCCACCAACCCTCCGTCAGGGTGTGGGACATCTCCGACAGGACCCAGGTGGCAGAGTTCCAGGGCCACAAGTACGGCATTTCCTGTGTAGTGAGTATTAATCTTTCTGTATTAGATATATATCTATACACTACTATATTCTAAGATGCAGGACTGGAAAGTATGTATCCACTTCAGTCTCTCTCTCTCTCTCTCTCTCTCTCTCTCTCTCTCTCTCTCTCTCTCTCTCTCTCTCTCTCTCTCTCTCTCTCTCCCTCTCTCTCTCTCTCTCTCTCTCTCTGTTCCTACACCAATCTGCTATGTTATGTTTTTATCATGAGGAACTTAAGTGTGTGTGTGTGTGTGTGTGTGTGTTGGGGTATATGTCGAGGAGGTTTAGGAAGAGTTGTGAGATAATTGGTGTCTACTGGGAACGGTTGAAGGTCCTTGATCTGTATTCCCTGGAACGCAGGCGAGAGAGATACATGATAATATACATTTGGAAGGTCCTGGAGGGATTGGTACCAAACCTGCACCCGAAAATAACTCCCTGTGAAAGCAAAAGACTCGGCAGGAGATGCAATATTTCCCCAATGAAAAGCAGGGTGCCACGAGTACATTGAGAGAGAACACAATAAGTGTCCGGGGCCCAAGATTGTTCAACTGCCTCCCAGCATACATAAGGGGGATTACCAATAGGCCCCTGGCTGTCTTCAAGAAGGCATGGACAGGCACCTAAAGTCAGTACCTGACCAACCGGGCTGTGGTTCGTACGTCAGTTTGCGTGCGGCCAGCAGTAACAGCCTGGTTGATTAGACCCTGAGCCACCATGAGGCCTGGTCTCAGACCGAGCCGCGGGGGCGTTGACCCCCGAAACCCTCTCCAGGTAAACTCCAGGTACAGTGTAGGGATGTATCGGATGTGAAAATTTTAGATATCCGGTATGCGGATGTGTATACGGATGTCTTACTTACTCATTTTACGGATGCGAATGCGGATGTAAGAAATTGTGCGGATGTTCCGCAGATGCGGATGCAAATATCGGATACATCACGAGTACAGTGCTCCTCATGTAAACCTGAACATGATAATGATATGCAATACAGACAAGTCGATTAGTAAGACACATTCAATAGTTAAGCATCTTTATTCCATTGAGAACGTAATTACACCAGACATCTCTACACAACACTGTTTGCTTTAGGTCAAGTCGTCTTTGTGAACGAGTTTTGTATAAGTGTTCCTTTTGAGTTCTTCATTCTTTCCATACCTAAGCAGCTGGAACTTATCACCATTGAACATCATGTTGTTCTCCACTGCCCACTGGAAAACCCTGCTTACGTCTTCCTGTAATTTTTTAGTGTCTTCTAGCAGAGGTGCCAGGACAGTGCCTTGCGAAACTGAGCTTTTTACCTCGCTGATGCTGGATTTTGCTTTGTTTACTACTACTTTTTGTGTTCTGTGTATTAGGAACCCGCAAATTCCTCTGCCTACCTTCCCCGTAATGCCTATGGCTCTCATTTTGTGCGCTATCATTCCATGATCGCATTTGTCAAACGCCTTTGCAAAATCTGTGTAAATCATATCTGCATTTTGGTCGTCTTCCAACACCTCCGTAATTCTGTCATAGTGGTTCAGCAGCTGTGACAGGTTGTACCACAGCCCATAGCTGTGGTACAACCGTGAACAGCGACTGCCTCCGCGTTTACGAGGGGGGCGCCGAGGTTGAGCTTCCTTCCTTGATCATCTTCCTGGTGTACACTTTCCGACTAGCGCACCTGGCTGAATTCTGTCTATCCAAGTGTGAGGGAATTAATCCTCAGCTCCCGGATTCACCCCAACTTCCTGGCAACTGCCGTAGTTTACCTCTGCCATTATACTTTTGAATCCAATTATCTTCCAGCGAAAAGCTGGGGTGTCACGGTCAAAATCAGAGGACACTGTCAACATTCGAGATCCAAGATGTCGCAGTATTCTTTCAGCAGATTTAACATATTGTAGGAATAAATTTGATGCCTCTGATCAGCCAGACTGTGATGGTTTCGTGTAGTAATAGCCTAAACACCCATGCGTTCACCAGGTAATCCTGGCCAAAGGCCAAGCTGCGAGAGTGGGAAAACTCCAGAAACCGGTCATAGGTATGTCATGTTACGTTCATGTGACATATTTGGATGCTCAGCCGCCATAAAGGTGGCAATAAAACTATCACAAAAACTACACATCCATAACACTGACGTCAAACATTGTCAGTCTGAAAGAATACTGAGCAGCAAGAATACTGGAACAGGACAAGACTCTTGTGCCGCTCAAAACTGCTACGCTATTACAACATAGTTTACGACACACTTAAAGGCAAGCATATTGTTGAATTAATATAGATATAGTCTTACCATAAGACTTAAACAAATGTGATCATGATGTAATAGCACACACAATGTGTACAAAAGAAATAACTGGGGAAGTGGGCAGATGGATCTTTAACTTTATAACAAATTGGAGATGGTAAATAAAATAAAATCAGAAGCTTTAACAGTGAATATCTTTGTTCCTCAAGGCACAATATTCTCATTTCTTTTCTTATTCCCATGTAATAGAATTTTTTTTATAGATCTGTATAATGATTGTGATAGAAAAAGATTTATAGATCTGTATAATGATTGTGATAGAAAAAGATTTATAGATCTGTATAACGATTGTCTAGACTAGAGTCTAGACGATACTAGAACTTTATGAGTGGCACTCATTGAAGATGCATGATATTTTCCATTCTAATGTAAATAAAATCTTCCATAGGCCACAGAAAACAAAAGTCAAAATTTCTCGAAAAAAAACTGGAACAAAGTATCAAACATAATTAAACTCCTCTAAGTAGCAAAACTGTTCGAGGAATACAACAACGGTTGTATCACAAGTGCAAGGACAATGATAGACTGCATAATATGAGCCTTGAAAACAAGATATGCAGAGCGCTGGTACTTTCAACAGTGGAATATTGTTGTACACTACAACCCTCTTTAATGCTGGTAATACTACACATCTGGAGGACCTACACAGAACTTTGTTCGAATTGCTCTAAACATGTAAGTTATTGGGTACGCCTAAAATCCCTGAAGCGCAGGTGAGAAAGGTGACCTAAGATACGTCCAGTATCATAAACATGAGTGCAGTAAGTACACTTAAGTTAACTTGGGAAGCATAAATGCTTCGAGGCTTCAAGAGGGAACCATGTAATTTTTTGAAAATTATTTCTCATGGCTACCTGCCTGGAGTCTACCTGGAGGGTATTACGGGGATCAACGCCCACGCGGCCCGGTCCACGACCAGGCCTCCCGGTGAATCAGGGTCTGATCAACCAGGCTGTTACTGCTGGCCGCACGTAGTCCAACGTACGAACCACAGCCCGGCTGATCCGGCACCGACTTTAAGTATCTGTCCAGCTCCCTCTTGAAGACAGCCAGGGTCTATTGATAATTCCCCTTATGCATGGTGGGAGGCTGTTGAACAGTCTTGGGCCCTGGTCACTTATGGTGTTTTCTCTTAGTGTACCAATGGCGCCCCTACTTTTCATTGGGGGTATTTTGCACCGCCTGCCAAGTCTTTTACTTTCGTAGGGAGTGATTTATGTGTGCAGATTCGGAACCATTCCTTCTAGGATGTTCCAAGTGTAGATTATGATATATGTATCTCTCTCCCCTGCATTCCAACGAGTACAAGTCAAGTGCTTCCAAGCGTTCCCAGTAGTTTAGGTGTTTGATAGAACTTATATGTGCAGTAAAGGTTCTCTGTACACTCTCTAGATCTGCAATTTCACCTGCTTTGAACGGAGATGTTAATGTACAGCAATATTTCAGCCTAGAGAGAAGAAGTGATTTGAAAAGAATCATCATTGGCTTGGCATCTCTTGTTTTGAACATTCTCATTATTCATCCTATCATTTTCTTTTCAGTTGTGATCGCGGCACTGTTGTGATCCATGAAAGTGAGATCCTCAGACATTACCACTCCCAGGTCCCTCGCATTATTTTTCCGCTCTATTGTATGATCAGAGTTTGTAGTATACTCAGTTCTAGTTATTATCTCCTCCAGTTTTCCATAACGTAATTGGAATTTGTCTTCATTGAACATTATATTGTTCTCCGTTGCCCATTGGAAAACTTGGTTTATATCTTCTTGGAGGTTAACCGTGTCATCAATGGATGACAGTCTCATGCAGATCCTAGTATCGTCTGCAAAGGATGACACGGTGCTGTGGATTACAGAGCTCTTCACTATGGCAGCTTCCGCTTTAACTCTTTGTGTTCGATTGGTTAGAAAGTTGAAGATCCATCTCTCCACTTTGCCAGTTATTCCTTTAGCACGTATTTTGTGCGATATTACACAATGATCACACTTACCAAAGGCTTTTGCAAAGTCTGTGTATATTATATCTGCATTCTGTTTTTCTTCCAGTACATGCAAGACCATATCGTAGTGATCCAGTAGTTGCGAGAGGCAGGAGCGACCTGCTCTGAATCCATGTTGCCCTGGATTGTGCAGTTTTTGGGAACCCAAGTAGTTTGCAGTCGTGCTTCTTAGCACTCTTTCAAAGATTTTTATGATGTGGGACGTTAGAGCTGTTGGTCTATAGTTCTTAGCTAATGCTTTGCTTCCACGTTCATGGAGTGGGGCTATATCCGTTGTTTTTAGTGACTGAAATTTCACCCATGTCTTAGCTCCTTCTCTATAGTATACTTAGGGCATGCGAAAGGGGTTTCTTGCAGTTCTTAATGAACACAGAGTTCCACGAGTCTGGGCGTGGGGCTGAGTGCATGGGCATGTTGTCAATGGCTTTCTCAAAGTCTCAGAGTTAGGGTAATGTCGGAAATATGGCATACATTGATGGAGTTTTGAGGCTCATTCATGAAAAAATAATTTGGATTGTCGATCTTTAGACTGAATAGTGGCTCGCTAAACACAGAGTCGTACTGGGATTTCAGTATCTCACTCATTTCTTTGTTGTCATCTGTGTAAGTCCCATCTTGTCTGAGCAAGGGCCCGATACTAGATGTGGTATTTGCCTTGTTTTTGGCATATGAAAAGAAATATTTCGAATTTCTTTCAATTTCACTAATCTCTCTTAGCTCCTGTCTCTCCTGGGTCCAGTAAGGTCCTTTAACTTAAGTTTGATACTTTCCGCTTCCCTGGTCAGCGCTTCCTTCCCTGTATCAGATAATCTAGCGTTCTTGAGGAGCTCAGTGATTCTTCGTCGTCTTGTGTAGAGGGAGCGTCTTTCTCCAGTTTACTTTTTCTCTTCTTTCTTAGGGAAATATGCCTTGAACATACTTCAGCTGCCAGGACGTTGATGCTTTCAAGACTGGTTTGGATCCGTGTTATTTAAGATATCTTCCCAACATGTTTCATTTAAGACATGGTTCACCTGGTCCCAGTTGATGTTCTTGTTGTTGTATTTGGTGAAGACACCTTCACAGCTACGTGCATTTTGCTGGTCAGGACCCCTGTGCATGTAAGTCTGAACTTCGATTAGATTGTGATCGGAATTAGTTGTTTTCAATTTTGTTATGTCTCTTACCAGGTCCTCATTATTTGTGAAGATAAGGTCAAGTGTGTTTTCCAGTCTTGTTGGATCCACTATCTGCTGACTTAAGGTGTGTTTATCGCAGATATTTAGTAGCTCATGTTTGTGTGACCTTTCATCTGCGCTGCCTCCAGGAATTGTTTCTGCTATAACATTATTTGCTGCATTCTTCCATTTTGTATGTCTTAGATTGAAATCACCAAGCAGTAAGATGTTTGGGGATGGAGCTGGAAGGTTTTCCAGACAGTAATCAATTTTCAGTAGCTGTTCCTTGAACTGCTGGGAGGTTGCATGTGGTGGCTTATATACAACCACGATGACTAGGTTTTGGTTCTCGACCTTTATTGTTAAACCTTCAGCTACATCATTTGTGGTGTTCAGCATCTCCGTGCAGATGAGCGACTGCATGAAAAAACAATTTGTGACAAGCGCCAATAGCCTCATTAACCAGGCAACAAATTTGAATATTAATATGCTATATTTTCAAACTCTGAACGAGAAAATTGAATGTCATCTATCTTTGATATACCTGTGACCGGATTTGAGGGTTTTCCATATTTCCGCAGCCTGGCCCTGAGTCAGGCTTGTCTGGTACTTTCCTGGTCAACCAGGTTGGATATTTTTATTTTAAAATTTGAAAAATCGTCGAGAAAAGTCATTGACCAAAACGTCATTACCTCAGTGGACCTGGGCACTGAGTAGTGGATACCAAAAGCGCTTAGTAATTACGCAATTCGGAATGTTAGGGGCTTTCTAGAAGGTATGGCATGGTGCTTGCGAAGTGCGTACACTGTTATTAATCCTGGCAAGTACCAATACCTCCCAGGATCAGCAGCAGATGCCAGGAAGAGCAGGATGGTATACAGAAAAAATAGTGTGGGAGGGGGCTGTGGGGGAGGCACTCAGACCACTGAGTCAAGGTGCCCTGGCCCGCCTTAGGGTCAACACCTATCTTGCCTTCATGTCTCCTAAAACATTACCGTTCTGCCGCGCCTCTGCCACGGGTCAGGCACCATTAAACGGGTCATGTAACATAAATCCGTATCAGGAGAGTTTTACCTGACGAATAAATAATATGTAAGTGTGGGTAAGATGTGTTGGAGAGTGGGAGACCAGATAAGAATGTGAGCGAGGGATGGGATGGGCGGGGCTGGACGGGTTCCCCCACGCTGTGATGTAAACAGGTGTGAGGGCGGAGATTTCAACGCTCCACTATGACCTATCTAACACAGGCGAATCTGGGAGACTTTAATTGTGTCTGACAGCACCAAACACTGTCCTAATTGCACAAACTCTTACTCAATCTCTTCCACATCCACACTCGACTACCAGCGTGAATTTTGGAGCTTAGCAGCAGTAATGGAATCCACCATACTTGTATTTTTCTGGTGTCAGTTTACGGCTCCTGACCCCGCCTCTTAACCATAAGGGCCCAGTCATGTTTAATGTGTGTATGGTCTTTGCCTGCACCACCTCTTCATCTAGGAGTCCCGCTTAATACCAGGAGACAAAAAAAAAACATATACAAGATATTTCCCAACGTCCCTGCGGTTCATCTATCCTATACATGTCGTGCCGAATAGGTAAAACTTGCGATTTTGGCTTAAATAGCAACGCTCTTCTTGCTGAATAAAGCAAGTGAAAATTTGTGTATGCAATAATTTCGCAAAAATTATTCTGAACCTAACGAAAAATATATATTTCATTGTGTTTGTTTATTATTAAATTATTGTAAACTTATCTAAAATATATTTAGTTGGATTAGGTTAAATTAAATTGCGCTTGTTATAATAAAGGTTAGGTAAGTTTACTAAGGTTCTTTGGATACAAAATTATTAATTTTTACATTAACATAAATGAAAAAAATAAATCTTTAAACGTATAAGAGAAAATTTTGGAAAGGACTTAATTTTAAATGAGTTCTTGCTAATTGACCAGTTTTACCTATTCGGTACATCTTTTATATATATATATATATATATATATATATATATATATATATATATATATATATATATATATATATATATATATATATATATATATAAAATCATACATACACACACACACATACACATACACATACATACATACATATACACATACATACATACATACATACATACATACATACATACATACATACACACATACACATACATACATATACATACACATATACATACACATACATACACATACACATACATACATACATACATACATGGTTCAATTTACAAGCAGCTGTTATCCTACCTTAGCAGCCAAACCCTATCTAAGATATACTACCACCCTTCCCGGGATTGGACCCACAACAGGTGGCTAACACTCAGGTACGTACTCAATACTAGGTGAACAGGGTTAACAAGTGTAAGGAAGCATAAATAACAGTTCCACCCATTCCAGGGATTGAACCACAACCCTCAGTATGCGAGCTGTGATAACTTGTGGTGGTGCTTCTTTTGTAGTGCCTGTGTTTTTATTATGGTACATATTGCTTTTTTTTTTTTACACTTTTACTTTACTACAAGTGCCGGATCAGCTGGGTTGTAATGGCTATGTGGGCTTTGGGGCTGCTTGACTAAAGAACCTGGTTGATCGGGCGGTCAACAGGGAAGCCTGTCCTCAGGCCGAGCTGCGGGGAGTAGAAGAGTACTCGAAACTGGTCACAGGTAAAAATCACAAATAGTGGTGCTGCCAGTGTATTAGTGGTGCCAAGTACAGCAATACAAAGGTGTGGAGGTGCGGGCTACACCAGTGGTTGGAGTACTGTCTTGTGTGCTGGTGGTATGGATTACATACGGTGTCCGATGACATGTCAGACCATACCGCCAGTAGGTTTAGTTCCACATTATGATGGCCATTTCCTTACACTTTTATCAATTTATAACTTATCTCCCTCCTATGAGGTTTTTGCTGCTGCTGGCTCCTGCTGTTCCTCCTGTCCCTCCACTTTTGTGCTAGTTGATTGTCATCTTGAATTCTTACAGCTTGTCGTCTGTTTGCTTACACTGATTTCCCAGGATGCCACCCACAACAGTCAACCGAACACTGAGGTACCTATTTAACTGCAGGGTAGACGAAGGCTACTGATGTTGTGCCCTGAGAGTTCTGACCAGTGAGAACGAACGAACGAACGAGATGAGCGGGGAAGATGGGAGAGGCGAAGAATAAATAGCGTTGGAGAGGAGTGTCTTTAATCGCAAATAAAGTGACAGGCTAAACCCAGCAGCTAAGCGCTTGTGGGGCGATGTGGAAAACAGCAACAGGAGGAAACAGGCTATGTTGGCAGCAGTTATACATTGGCTTGGTCGCAGGAGAGGGCAACAGACAGGATCTCAGGAGAAGGCAGCTCACTTGTAGATGTTATTTGTACTGATAATTAAGATGCGGGGGGGGGGAGTGAGTAGAATATGTGGCCACTTATAATCCTCACGGGGCAGCGCTGAACCATTGATGGTCAAACAGCGCCTCGGAAAAAAAAGAAGCGGAAGGTAGCTCCAATTACTTGGAGAGGGTATGCGGGGCCAGATCCCCACCTCCTCAAGTTTCTCCCTTCAAGAGTGCTAAAGATGCTGGTACAGTAATGGTTTACACAGGTGTTCTCACATTACATGCATCTCCGTCTTATTGTTCACCCGGGAATCCATGCTAGAGAGAGATTACCACCGGTGGATAGGAAATACAACCAGGTGGGTGGGTGTTTGAGTGTGTATGTGGATGTGTGTGGGTGAGTGTGTATGTGGGTGTGGGTGTACACTAGCCAATTTGTGGTTGCAGGAGTCGACTCTCAGATCTGGCCCTTCCTCTTCACTTGTCACTTTTCAGATTCACTCAAGCCTCATGGGCCCTACTGTACCTGCTCTTGAAACTGTATGGAGCCAACCTATACCACTTCCTCACCAAGGTCATTCCATATCCCATCCCTGAGGCTGTAAAAATATTTCCTAATATTTATGTCCCCGAGTTCCCATTTCTCGCCTCTCAAATGGCCATCATTCCCCCCTCTCTCTGTGCTCTCTCTGTCTGTCTCTGTCTCCTCTCTCTCCTCTCTCCTCTCTCTCTCTCTCTCTCTCTCTCTCTCTCTCTCTCTCTCTCTCTCTCTCTCTCTCTCTCTCTCTCTCTCTCTATCTCTCCTCTCTCTCTCTCCTCTCTCTCTCTCTCTCCTCTCTTTCTTTCTTTTCTACATTTCTAACTTTCTTTTTCTCATAATCTTTTTTCCCCTCTATGTTTCTCTCTTTTTTTTCCTCTTCCCTCTGGTAATTTTTAGGAAAATATTTTGACATTAACAGTACAGTGAGTCTTAATTGTTGTTGGCTATATTAACTTGATGTGATGGTATTTGTTTATGTTGAGTGTTTATGTTTATTGCTGATTTGGGTGTCAATCTATAGAATGATAAATGGATAACTGAACACAGAGCCATACTGTGACCTAAGTATTTCACCCATTTCTTTATTGCTGTGTAGAATAAACCATGTTTTGCAATTTGCAAAGGCATTAAATCAAAAGGTTTACGCTATGTACATAATTTTGTATTTTGTTTGTGTTTGATTCACATCATTTGTTTTTTTTCAGGCATTTTCTCCCACGCAGAAATATGTTGTTTCTGTTGGATCTCAGCATGACATGATTGTTAATGTCTGGGACTGGCGAGGAGGAATCAAAGTTGCTTCCAACAAGTTTTCCAGCAAAGTAAAGGCTATTAGCTTTGCTGAAAATGGCTCTTATTTTGTCACCGTTGGCAACCGCCATGTCAAGTTTTGGTACCTGGAAGTTGCACGAGGTTCTAAGGTGAGACCTGGCCTAAATTTATTCGTAGTTAAATAAAATACAAAATCTACTTTAGTAGTTAGCCTGGCCCATAGCCAGGCTGCAGGAGTAGGAAAACTCAAGATTCATCAAAGGTACATCTTGGAATCCATCAAATTAGTTTGTTCCTTCTTGTGAATCACGTTGGATATTCATATTGGGCAATGTTTTGACTGACTACATCTTGAGCTAACGGCTGTACTAATACAGTCCAAGTTATAATAATACAGTGCAGTATTATGTAGTACTCCAGTATAAACGTTATATAGCAGCGTTTTTGTTACATAAAAATAAATGTACAGTGGACTCCCGGTTTTCGTGATTTTTTCGTTCCAGAATGCCGTTCAAGTGCCATTACCAAACGAATTTATTCCCATAAGGAATAATGTAAAGTAGACTAGTCCTTTTAGACCCCCAAAAATACACTTACAAAAGCATTTAAAAAATTACACTTACATAAAAGGGCGAGTTTGGAGCAGGACGAACACCGGGGGTCCACTGTACTGTATTATAAAGAGAATTACAGTGGACCCCCGGAAATAGGCCATAATCCGTTCCAGGAGCTAGGCCTAAAATCAAACTGGCCGATTTCTGAACCATTATTTCCCATAAGAAATAATGTAAATACAATTAATCCGTTCCAGACACCCAAAAATATTCACAAAAAAATAAATTTTATAGAGAATAACTATAGATTTACATACACAAAACAACATTATTAACACATAATTATAAATGCATAATAAATAATAAATAACATAAGAATAGATAACATTTACTTACCTTTATTGAAGAGAGTTGCTGGCATCTGGAAGATAGGAAGGAGGACAGGGTGAGGGGTTAGTGTTTGGAAGGGAAATCCCCCTCCATAAGGACTTCAGGTAACAAGTCCTTATCTGGGGTTACTTCCCTTCTTTTTCTTTTAATGCCACTAGGACCAGCTTGAGAGTCACTGGACCCCTGCCTCGAAAAGTAACTGTCCAAAGTGCTCTGTTTCTGGCGCCTCTAACATTTTCCTGAAGTGCAACATGGCTCTGTCACTGAACTGGTTGCAGAGATGGCTTATTTCACCTTGCTCAGGGTGGTGTTTTTCAACAAATGTCTGCAACCTAGTCTACATAGAACACATTTCCTTAATCTCTGAAGAAGTTACTACCTCACCCTGTCCATCCTCCTGTGAATCAATTTCCTCTTCTGTCATCTGATGCTGTTCCTGATGAAGCTCTTTCAGCTCTTCAGTGGTTAGGTCTACCCTGTGGTCCTCCACCAACTCTTCCACATCCTCACCACTCACCTCCAACCCCAGGCTGTTCCCCAATGCCACAATATCTTCCACAACAGGCACAGGGTCGTCAGGGTCAGGGTCAGCCTCAAATCCTTCAAAATCCCTCTTTTCAACACAATCCGGCCACAGTGGTCTCCAAACAGAGTTCAAAGTCCTGGAAGTCACTCCCTGCCAAGCCTTACTTATAAGGCCTATGCAATGGACGATATTGAAGTGATCTTTTCAGAACTCTCTTAGGGTCAACTCAGTGTCCGAGGTCACTTGAAAGCACTTTTCAAACACTGCTTTTGTGTAGAGTTTTTTGAAGTTGGAAATGACCTGCTGGTCCATGGGCTGGAGGAGAGGAGTGGTATTAGGAGGCAAGAACTTCACTGTGATGAAACTGAACTCATCAGACAAATAGTCTACCAAGTTGTGAGGATGAGCAGGAGCATTGTCCAGTAGCAGGAGGCACTTGAGTGGCAATTTCTTTTCCAGGAGGTATTTCTTCCCACTAGGGCCAAACACTCCAGTGAACCATTCCACGAAAATGTCCTTAGTGACCCATGCCTTGGTGTTAGCCTTCCAATACACACACAATTTATTCTTGTTAACATTGTGTTTCTTGAAGGCTCTGGGATTTTCTGCGTGATACACCAGGAAAGGCTTCACTTTGAAATCACCACTGGCATTGGCACAAAGCATAAGAGTTAGCCTGTCTTTTATAGGCTTGTGTCCTGGCAGTGCCTTTTCCTCCTGAGTAATGTAGGTCCTCTTTGGCATTTTCTTCCAAAAGAGGCCTGTTTCATCACAATTGAACACTTGTTGGGGTTTGAATTGTTCAGCCTCTATGTACCCCTTAAATTCAGACACAAACTTTTCAGCAGCACGTTTGTCTGAACTGGCTGCCTCACCATGCCTTACAACACTGTATGCCACTATGTTTCCTTAATCTGTCAAACCAGCCTTTGCTGGCTTTAAAATCACTCGCATCAGCACTAGTTCCAGGCATTGTCTTGACAAGATCTGTGTGCAGCTGCCTTGCCTTTTCACAAATTATTATGAAAACACTATCACCCGCTATCTGTTTTTCGTTGATCCACACCGCCAACAACTTCTCAACCTCATCCACTGCTTTTGATCTGTTTTTGGCAAACATGTTAACACCTTTTGCAACATCAGCTTCTTTAATTTCTTTTCTCTTTGCCAGGATAGAGGTTTTAGTTGATTTGTTTTTTCCGTACATCCTGGCAAGCTCCCCCACACGTACGCCACTCTCATATTTTTCAACTATCTCCTTCACTTCGATGGTGTTCCTCACTATCTTAGCCACAGCTTCTTTGGACCCATGGTGACTTATTTCACAGTGACAATCACTAAACAAGCAATAAACACAATAAGATTATTGTGAAATGCTTGAATGAGCGTGCTGGGTATTGTTCAATCAAGTTTAAACAAAGCTAGACTGGCTCACGACGCCAGTGCGGGGCAGGCGGACAGGTCTGGGACACGGGCCGATAATCGGGCAAAAATTGGGCCGAAAAAAGCGATCAATTTTCGAGCCGGCCGATAATCAGACCGGCCTATTTGCGGGGGTCCACTGTATTGTAATTGTTATAAGCACATACTACAATATACGTACAGTATTATGATCATAAATTTGTTACGTATATACATACTTAAGCAGATGGAAGTTAAAGGTATAAAATACCGACACAATGGAAAAATAAACACATGAGCAGTATAATGTGATCCTTTATTGACAACGTTTCGGCCACACAGTGGGCTTTATCAAGTCACAAACAGATCTACCTGGGTGAAAGGTATGTGAGTATTTTTAGGATGGAGTCAGGTGGAGAATGCTGGGTAGGTTGGATCTGAACCTGCATGTAACAATCTTCCGAGTAGGGTGATAGAGTCTAGGACCTTGGGTAACTTTAAAAAGAGATTGGACAAGTATATGAGTAGACCTTCTGCAGTGTTCCTCCATTCTTATGTACTTATGTGGGATAACGATGAAGAAGTTTCTTGGCGAGGGGTTCAGCTATATTATAGAAGCCTTTGTTTTGGTTGAAGTTGTTGGATATACAGATAAGTGATGATTACAGGATTCTGCGGTATTGAGTGTTTTCTTCTCTGGCGATAAGTCTTGCTTTTCTGTAGTTGATTAAATGGTTGTGTGAATTTTGGTGTTCGACACTGAAATGGTTGTGTGAATTGCATTTCTGTAGTTGATTAAATGGTTGTGTGAATTTCGGTGTTCAACACCAAAATTCACACAACCATTTAATCAACTACAGAAATGCAAGACTTATCGCCAGAGAAGAAAACACTCAATACTGCAGAATCCTGTAATCGTCACTTATCTGTAGTATATCCAACAACTTCAACCAAAACAATGGCTTCTATAATATAGCTGAACCCCTTGCCAAGAAACTTCTTCATCATTATCCCACATAAGTACATAGAATGGAGGAACACCACAGATGGTCTACTCATGTACTTGTCCAATCTCTTTTTAAAGCTACCCAAGGTCCTAGACTCTATCACCCTACTCGGAAGATTGTCACATGCAGGTTTAGCATTCTCCACCTGACTCCATTCTATAAATACTCATGTACCTTTCACCCAGGTAGATCTGTTTGTGACTTGATAAAGCCCACTGTGTGGGTGAAACGTTGTCAGTAAAGGATCACATTATACTGCTTATGTGTTTATTTTTTCATACTTATGCAGATACTGACAGAATTTTGGATTTTATTTTTTCAGTTGTTCCTCTACGAAGTGCATTTTTATTTGATTGTTTGGTACATTTGTGGTGATACTTATATATTTATATATGGTGTGTTCATGTCTTTTTTTGTGAATATAGAAAAGTTGATGTTAAACAATTCCCATGAAACATTTTTTTCATTTCCATTGAATCTAGGATTGTAACAGTTGTGAATATGGAGGTTTCACTGTCCTTTATATATTAATATGTATTAATTCATCAGTAACAAATATAAAAACTTTTGATTTTTCTTTTAAGGTTTTGTGGAATTATCAGTAAAACATGACAGGTACACTGCATAATGAATTCAGGTTGTAATAAATGTCATGTTCTTATTCTAGTTCAAGGAACCAGTACCTCTTACTGGGCGATCAGCTATATTGGGAGAGCAGAGGAATAATTATTTCTGTGATGTTGCCTGTGGCAGAGGGGACATGGGAGATTCTACATTTGCCATTACTAAATCTGGTCTCCTCTGTGAGTTTAACAACAGACGGTTGTTGGATAAATGGGTGGAGCTAAGAGTAAGTATCTTGTTTAAATTCTTTCCACCTTTCACAAGCACTGGGAGAATTTAAAGAAAATAGTGATTGAATAATATTTTATGACTAAATGTGAATCATTGAGTAACATAAGTTAAAAAAATGTTGAATTTAAATTTTTACACTGTACCATTGTATACTGTAACACATTTTTACTTTTATACAAGGTAAATTTTCATTAGGGACATAATAAATTAAGTAATATGTGAATATTTTCAGACAACAAGTGCCAATTGTGTGGTAGCTGGGGAAGAATACATTTTTGTGGGCTGTGCTGAGGGTATTATTCGTTGCTTTAGCCCATTTAACCTTCAGTTCATAACGACTCTTCCACGGACACATTACCTTGGAGTCGATGTGTCAAAGGGGTTAACTATCAGGTATGATCCAAAGTTGTATTATTACTCTAAATTCTTGCTTGTTTTCTTTACTTAGAATTTTTATGACCCATAGTTCATATTGTATACAATACAGTACCTTTTTTTTAATTAATATTTGAATTTTTCTCCATGGGAAAGTGGAACAGAGTTCTTCCTCCGTAAGCCATGTGTGTCGTAAGAAGCTACTAAAATGCCAGGAGCAAGGGGCTAGTAACCACTTCTCCTGTATATATTACTAAATTTAAAAAGAGAAACTTTTGTTTTTCTTTTTTGGGCCACCCTGCTTCAGTGGGATACAACCAGCTTGTTGTAAGAAGAAGATTTGTTTTGTTTTTTAAGTATTTCTTGTACATACAGTAACTGTGACATAACTTTTTCTTTTTAAAACATCAGCCCTCTCCCACTGGGATAGAATAACCCAGAAAAGAAGAAAAACACTCATCACTGTCTTGCCAGAGGCACCCGACATTAGAGCTCAGATGTCCCTCCAAACTGCAATATCCCCACCCCTCCCTCAGAGTGCAGGCACTGCTCTTCTCACCTCCAGAACACAAGTCTGGCTAATTTGTTTCCCTGAATTCCTTCATAAATGTTACCTTGCTTACACTCGAACAGCTTACCTTTGATATACCTTTGAAGAGTTTCGAGAGTATCTACTCTGAGCCCGGCCATGGGCCAGGCTCGTCTGGTGCCTCAACTCACTCGTGTCTAACACTCTCACACATGCCTGTTGAATGTCCAAGCCCCTCACATATACAACCTTTACCCCTTCCTCCCCTCCTCCTTCCCTTCATCCTTTCCTAGAATGACCCCTACCCCTCCTTCCCTCCATTACAGATTTATCTTTTTTCTTTCAACGCACTGGCCGTATCCCACCGAGGCGGGGTGGCCCAAAAGGAAAAACGAAAGTTTCTTCTTTTACATTTAGTAATATACAGGAAATGGGGTTACTAGCCCTTTGCTTCTGGCATTTTAGTCGCCTCTTATGACACACATGGCTTACGGAGGAAGAATTATGTTCCATTTCCCCATGGAGATAAGTGGAAATAAACAAGAAGAAGAACTAGTAAGAAAAAGTTTTGGAGTGAGATTAATAAGTTGAGGAAGCCTAGGGAACAAATGGATTTGACAGTTAAAAATAGGAGAGGAGAGTTATTAAATGGAGAGTTAGAGGTATCAGGAAGATTAAGGGAATATTTTGAGGAGTTAAATGTTGAAGAAGACAGGGAAGCTGTGATTTCGTGTATAGGGCAAAAAGGAATAACATCTTGTAGGAATGAGGAAGAGCCAGTTGTGAGTGTGGGGGAAATTTGTGAGGCAGTGGGTAGAATGAAAGGGGGTAAGGTAGCTGGGATTGATGGGATAAAGATAGAAAATGTTAAAGGCAGGTGGGGATATAGTTTTGGAGTGGTTGGTGCTTTTATTTAATAAATGTGCGGAAGAGGGTAAGGTACTTAGGGATTGGCAGAGAGCATGCATAGTTCCTGTGTATAAAGACAAAAGGGAATAAAAGAGAGTGCAAAAATTATAGGAGAATAAGTCTGTTGAGTCCTAGGTAGTAGGTTGGTAGACAGCAACCACCCAGGGAGGTACTACCGTCCTGCCAAGTGAGTGTAAAACGGAAGGCTGTAATTGTTTTACATGATGGTAGGATTGCTGGTGTCTTTTTTCTGTCTCATAAACATGCAAGATTTCAGGTATGTCTTGTTACTTCTACTTACACTTAGGTCACACTACACATTCATGTACAAGCATATGTATATACACACACCCCTCTGGGTTTTCTTCTATTTTCTTACTAGTTCTTGTTCTTATTTCCTCTTATCTCCATGGGGAAGTGGAACAGAATTCTTCCTCCGTAAGCCATGCGTGTCGTAAGAGGCGACTAACATGCTGGGAGCAAGGGGCTAGTAACCCCTTCTCCTGTATATATTACTAAATGTAAAATGGGAAACTTTCGTTTTTCATTTTGGGCCACCTCACTTCGGTGGGAAACGGCCGACGTGTTGAAAGAAGAAGAAGAAGTCTGTTGAGTCCTAGGTAGTAGGTTGGTAGACAGCAACCACCCAGGGAGGTACTACCGTCCTGCCAAGTGAGTGTAAAACGGAAGGCTGTAATTGTTTTACATGATGGTAGGATTGCTGGTGTCTTTTTTCTGTCTCATAAACATGCAAGATTTCAGGTATGTCTTGTTACTTCTACTTACACTTAGGTCACACTACACATTCATGTACAAGCATATACAGTGGTACCTCGAGTTACGATGGTCCCCAAAATCGCCCTTTTATGTAAGTTTATTTTTTTAAATGCTTTTGTAAGTTTATTTTTGGGGGTGTAAAATGACTAGTCTATTTTACATTATTCCTTATGGGGATAAATTCGTTTGGTAATGGCACTTGAACAGCATTCTCGAACGAAAAAATATCGTAACTCGAGGTACCACTGTATATACACACACCCCTCTGGGTTTTCTTCTATTTTCTTACTAGTTCTTGTTCTTATTTCCTCTTATCTCCATGGGGAAGTGGAACAGAATTCTTCCTCCGTAAGCCATGCATGTCGTAAGAGTCGACTAAAATGCCAGGAGCAAGGGGCTAGTAACCCCTTCTCCTGTATACATTACTAAAGTTAAAAAGAGAAACTTTTGTTTTTCTCTTTGGGCCACCCCGCCTTGGTGGGAAACGGCCGATTTGTTGAAAGAAGAAAGAAGTCTGTTGAGTATACAGTGGAACCCCGACAAACGTAAGCTCCATATAACATAAAAATCGTGTAACGTAAGCTTTTTTCGCAAAATATTTTTCATGTAGCGACATTTACTCGTGTAGCGTAACGTACCAGACCTGTCTGCCTGCCCCGCGCCTGCGCAGGATGCCAGTCTAGCGTTGTTTACCATTGAGAGAACATTACCCAGCGTGCTCTTTCAAACATTCACAATACTTTTGTTGTGTTTATTGCTGGTTCAGTGATTGTCACTGTGAAATAAGTCACCATGGGTCCAAAGAAGCTTCACAAGTCGATAAAGGCTATAACACCAACCAGTGATAAAGTGTAGCAATGGAAATGTCACTCTGTCTTGACTTTTTTGGGTTATCCTAGGTTTTCTACACATATGCTGCTATGTATGATAATCTATGTATAACTGCATTTGTGTATACCTGAATAAACTTACTTAACCCTTTCAGGGTTTTTGACGTACTAGTACGGCTTACGCACCAGGGCGTTTGACGTACTAGTACGCCTAAATTCTAGCGCCCTCAAATCAAGCAGAAACAGGCTGGTAGGCGTAGATGTGAGAGAATGGGTCTGTGCGGTCAGTGTGTGCAGTATAAAAAAAATCCTGCACCACACAGTGCATAATGAGGAAAAAAAACTGACCGTTTTTTTGGTTTAAAACAGCGACATTGCAGTCTATTTTCATATGGTATTTATGCTTGTATTCTTGTTTTCTTAGTCTCATTTGATAGAATGGATGATATATTACAGAAATAGAGATAATTTTGACTGGTTTCACGATGACAAGTACCTTCAAACGGAGCGCAAAGTAGCGAAAATGTTCGATTTTTTCCTATGTTCAAGAGTAAACAAATCACGCCATGCGTCCAATACACATCAACTGGGTAGTCTAATATTTTTCCACAAGTGCGCTGATATTATTTATACCGTTTTTACAATGATGCAGTAGTATACATAACAGAAAATCTTCAATTTTTTGTGAGAATAAAAATTCAAAATGGAAAGCAAAAGTAATGCAATAAGAGCCTAGAGACGTGACTAATGAACAGATAAAATGTTATTTTAGTGCCAGGAATGTCTGTCTTGTTTATTCTGGACACTATTTTGAAATTGGCATCTTTTGAAATTTATGTGAAATTGGCAATATTGCCAAATTCTGATCGCTTTATTGGGTAGTTGAAATCGGTGAATTGGTGGTTTCTTGTACTCAATTGATAGAACAAATGGAATTCTACAATAATAGCTATGATTTTCGTAGACTGAGACATTGGAATTGGCCGAAAATAGGGCTCAAAGTGGGCAAAATCGCCAATGTGTAAATATCTTCGATACTGGTAACTTTGCGAGAGCATAATTCCGTTAGTTTTTCACCAAATTTCATACTTTTGGTGGCGTTATGATCGGAAAAAGATGCTCTATCATTTCATAAGAAAAAATTATATTTATATTTTTTTTTCCAAAAATGTTTCGACCCTGAGAGAGAGTTAAGAATCGAGGTCTCGACCCTGAAAGGGTTAAGTAAGTTAAGCGATTAATCGATAGAAAATGACGACAAGAAACTTAACTTCTACAATGTTTGAGGAATAGTATAGGGACACTGACAAGAGTGCCGCCCTCTCCAAGGTATGTAAGTGTAAGTATTTCTTATTTATATAAGTGTGAATATTTCTTATTTATAAATTAAAGTATAAATATTTCTTATTTATAAATTAAAGTGTAAATGTTTCTTAGTTATAAATTATGCACATTGTTTTGTGTGAATAGTGGTGATGGCCTGCTGCTGCCACCCACCACGGCTCATGGTCAGTTATACCCAAGTTATGCCCTTATACCCAACAACAACACCAACACACTCCACCAGTCCTTAAGATAAGATAAGATTTCTTTGGATTTTTTATTCATTCTAGAGTTTATATCATGTTTCTATGTTATTAATATTGTTTATTATGTCATATTAGATGAATTATGCTAGATAAATAAGCTGTAGAGTTGATATTATTGTCATATTGAAAGACTATTTTGTCCTGCCTCCAAACAAACTCTCATACGCCAACAAGAGTCTTCAATAAAGGTAAAACTTATTTAACTGTTCATTTGTCCATTATAATTAGAGCTTTATATTTATTTCTCATTGTTTTCTGTATGTAAAACTATAGTATTTCTTCTTTAAAAAATGAGTTTTTAGTGAAAATTTTGGGTGGAAACGGATTAATTGTATTTACATTATTTCTTAAGGGAAATAAGGTTTTGAATTACGTATTTTTCGTGTTAAGTACTAGCTCCTGGAACGGATTAATTCCGTTAGTCAAGGGACCACTGTTACTGGTAAAGTGTATGGTAGAGTTATTGAAAGAATTAAGAGTAAGACGGAGAGTAGGATAGCATTTGAACAAGGAGGCTTTAGGAAAGGTAGGGGGTGTTTAGACCAAGTGTTTACAGTGAAACATAAGTGAACAGTATTTAGATAAGGGTAAAGAGGTTTTTGTGGCATTTATTGATTTAGAGAAGGCGTATGACAGGGTGGATAGGGGGGCAATGTGGCAGATGTTGCAAATGTATGGAATAGGAGGTAGGTTACTGAAAGCAGTGAAGTGAGGCTCAGGTTAGAATATGTAGGAGAGAGATTATTTCCCAGTAAAAGTAGGCCTTAGACAGGGATGTGTGATGTCACCATGGTTGTTTAATATATTTATAGATGGGGTTGTAAGAGAAGTGAATGCTCGGGTGTTGGCAAGAGGTGTGGAGTTAAAAGATGAAGAATCTAACACAAAGTGGGAGTTGTCACAGTTGTTCTTTGCTGATAACACTGTGCTTTTGGGAGATTCTGAAGAGAAGTTTCAGTGGTTGGTGGATGTGTTTGGTAGGGTATGTAAAAGAATAAAATTAAAAGTGAATATAGAAAAGAGTAAGGTGATGAGGATGACAAAAAAATTAGGTGACGAAAGATTGGATATCAGATTGGAGAGAGAGAGTATGGAGGAGGTGAATGTATTCAGATATTTAGGAGTGGACGTGTCAGCAGATGGGTCTATGAAGGATGAGGTGAATCATAGAATTGACTAGGAAATAAAGGTGAGTGTAGCACTTAGGAGTCTGTGGAGACAAAGAACTTTGTCTATGGAAGCAAAGAGGGAAATGTATGAGAGTATAGTTATACCAACGCTCTTATAAAGGTGTGAAACATGGGTGGTGAATGTTGCAACAATGAGAAGGGAAAAAGGAAGGGGGGATTGGGGGGTAATTAGGTTCGGTCTGAGGAAGAAGACCAAGACGTCCAATTCCTCAGACCAACTGGAGGCAGTGGAGATGTCATGTCTGAGGGCAATGTGTGGTGTGAATATAATGCAGAGAATTTGTAGTTTGGAGATTAGGAGGAGGTGTGGGATTACCAAAACTATTATCCAGAGGGCTGATTAGGGGTTGCTGAGGTGGTTCGGACATGTAGAGAGGATGGAACAAAATAGAATGACTTCAAGTGTATAAATCTGTAGTGGAGGGAAGGCAGGGTATGGGTCAGCCTAGGAAAGGTTGGAGGGAGGTTTTGTGTGTGAGGGGCTTGGACTTCCAGCAAGCATGTGTGAGCATGTTTGATAGGAGCGAATGGAGACAAATGGTTTTTAGGACTTGACGTGCTGTTGGAGTGTGAGCAAGGTAACATTTATGAAGGAATTCAGGGAAACCGGCAGGCCGGACTTGAGTCCTGGAGATGGGAATTACAGTGTCTGCACTCTGATGGAGGAGTGTTAATGTTGCAGGTTTATAACTGTAGTGCAAGCACGCCTCTGGCAAGACAGTGATGAAGTGAATGATGATGAAGTTTTTCTTTTTTGGGCCACCCTGCCTTGGTGGGAGACTTGCCCATGTGTTTATAAAAAAATAATTGCCTCCAGCCAAAATGATTCATGCATGACATTAATAATAATAATAAATAGTAAAGGTATAAAGTTGAAAGTGAACAAAGATAAGAGTAAGGTGATGAGGGTATCAAACGATTTAGAAAAAGAAAATTTTTATATCACATTGGAGGGAGGGAGTATGGAAGAAGTGAATGTGTTCAGATATTTGGGAGTTGACTTGTCAGCTAATGGGTTTATGAAGGATGAGGGTAACCATAGAACTGATGAAGAAAAAAGGTAAGTGGTGTGTTGCGGTATCTGTGGAGACAAAAAAGGTTATCCAAGGAGGCAAAGAAGGGAATGTACGAGAGTATAGTGGTACCAACACTCTTATATGTGTGTGCAGCATGGGTTGTAAATGCTGCAGTGAGGAGGTGGCTGGAGGCAGTGGAGATGTCCTGTCTAAGGGTGTGGTGTAAGTATTATGCAGAGAATTCATAGTGAGGAAATTAGGAGGTGTGGAGTCACTAAAAGTATTAGTCAAGAGGACTGAAGAAAGTTTGTTGAGGTGGTTTGGTCATTTACAGAATGGAACAAAGAGTGACTTGGAGAGCGTATAAATCTGTAGGGAAAGGAAGGCGGGGTAGGGGTCATCCTCAAAAAGGTTGGAGGGAGGGGGTAAAGGAGGTTTTGTGGGTGAAGGGCTTGGAATTCCAGCAAACATGTGTGAGCATGTTAGATAGGAGTGAATGGAGACGAATGGTTTTTGGGACCTGACGAGCTGTTGAAGTTTAAACAAGGAAATATTTTGTGAAGGGATTCAGGGAAACCGGTTAGCCTGATTTGAGTCCAGGAAATGGGAAGTACAATGCCTGCACTTTAACCCTTTCACTGTCGGTGCCATAATATTACGGCTTGAAAACCAGTGTTGGTGCCGTAATATTATGCCAAAGTTCTAGCGCCTTCCAATCTTGCATTAGAGAGCTGGTAGGCCTACATATGAGAGAATGGGTCTGAGTGGTCAGTGTGCACAGTATAAAAAAATCCTGCAGCATGCATTGCATGAGAAAAAAAAACTGTTTTTGGTTTAAAACACCGACTTTGCAGTGTATTTTCGTATGGTATTTTTGGTTGTATTCTCGTTTTCCTGGTCTCATTTGATAGAATGGAAGATATATTACAGAAATAGAGATGATTTTGAATGGTTTACGACTAAAAGTACTTTGGTTGTGTTCAGGTATGAATAGCAGTTAAAACATTGTGGGATTTGTCTAAATTTCTCTAGTTCAATATATGCTGGGTTGATGTGGAAATAGTGTATAGCCAGTCCATCGGTGAGAGGTTTGTCTGCCATGGTGACGTCACTGAAGGTGACCTTCAGCATGGAGGAAGCATTAGGTATTTTATTAATAAAGTCAACCTTTCCCCAAGGGTTCTGGTTTTCTATAGATGACTTGATTTCATCAGTAGCTTGAGTAGTAATGAGTGAGTCCAGGCATTTGAGGAACACAGTCCTCTTGGCCCTCAAGGCTGAGGAAGTCCAGACTTGAAATCCTCGGTCTTGAAGCATGGTAGTAGCATTGGTGGTAAGAAGTTTCTCAGCCTCAGTGTTGTCAATGCAGACGACAATGAAGGCTGCTTTGAGTGACAAAATCACAGTGAATTTGACTTGCAGACTGCCGCTGACAACAGCTGGATGAGTCATTGATAAGTCCACTTGTAGGCTTGATCTTAACCCTGTTAGAGAAATGCATCATGGTGGTGATGCATAGCGATGAAGTAAAGGCTCCCATCCCCAACTGGGATCACAGGGATACTGTGTCTGGTCTGTCTCCTCCTGCTGGCAGTTTGGAGGGACATCTAAACTATCGTATCTGAGTGCTTCTGCAAAGACAGTGATTGTGTATGAGTGATGGTGAAAGTGTTGAATGATGATGAAAGTTTTTTCTTTTTTTGGGGTTTTTTTTTCTTTCTTTTTAGGTCACCCTGCCTCAGTGTGAAATGGCCGACATGTTAAAAATACATTGCCTTCAAACATGACATCTCCACTGCCTCTAGCCTCCTCATAATTATTACATCATTGTATACAGTATGGATAAAAATAAAATAAAATATGTAATCAATTAATGGATAATAAGCTTGCTTATGTTTTTGTTAAAATTTTTATTATGTCTTAGCAAAATTAATCGACAGATTTAGGATGTTCATTAGAACATTAATATTCAGTTCTACAGAAAAAATCTGTACGAGTAACAAAATACATTATTCGTATTTTTATTAGCATGTTGTATGTTGTGTTGTTATTAATCATTTTCCAGTAGTGATTGTGGAA
The DNA here is from genome assembly GCA_009830355.1 of Cherax destructor. Taxonomy (NCBI): domain Eukaryota; kingdom Metazoa; phylum Arthropoda; class Malacostraca; order Decapoda; family Parastacidae; genus Cherax; species Cherax destructor. The sequence continues at coordinate 39,042 of WNWK01001630.1, read as the reverse complement.
CTTTTATCTGGTCAGTGTGATATTATGTGAATTTTTTAAGTTGTTTATTTTTAATTTGAATTTTTTTCTGTATGTAAAATAAGGCTGTATTAGTTGATGGCATAATACTATTTGATAATTTTAGACTAACATATATGACTGTAACTAACAATTATCTAATTGAAAAGGAATGTTGCTTAATGTAGTCATGAGACTAACATAATTTTTTTATGCAGTCACATGGCCACCCATCCCAATAATGCCAAGTACCCCGACACCATTGCCATTGCTTTTGATGAAAACAACCATAAAGTGACGGCTGTGTATAATGACCACTCCATGTATGTGTGGGATGTTAAGGATATCAAAAGGGTATGTATTTTTATAATTTTTCACTTTTTTCCCTCAGTAGATATACTGGTATGCATTTAAACTCCTCTACAATAGTTTACCTACAATTATTTTTTTTTATTAACACATTGGCCATTTCCCCACCAAGGTAGGGTGGCCCCCCCAAAAAACTTTCATCATCATTCACTCCATCACTGTCTTGCTAGAGGCACACTCACACTACAGTTATAAAACTGCAACATTAACACCCCTCCTTCAGAGTGCCGGCACTGTACTTCCCATCTCCAGGACTCAAGTCCGGCCTGCCAGTTTCCTTGAATCCCTTCATAAATGTTACCTTGCTCACACTCCAACAGCACGTCAAGTCCTAAAAACCATTTGTCTCCATTCACTTCTATTTATCACGCTCACGCATGCTTGCTGGAAGTCCAAACCCCTCACACACAAAACCTTTACCCCCTCCCTCCAACCTTTCCTAGGCCGACCCCCTACCCCGCTTTCCCTACACTACAGATTTATACACTCTCGAAGTCATTCTATTTTGTTCCATCCTCTCTACATGTCTGAACCACCTCAATAACCCCTCCTAAGCCCTCTGGATAATAGTTTTGGTAATCCTGCACCTACTCCTAATCTCCAAACTATGGATTCTCTGCATTATATTCATGCCACACATTGCCCTCAGACATGACATCTCCACTGCCTCCAGCCTTCTCCTTGTTGCAACATTCACCACCCATGCTTCACACCCATATAAAAGCGTTAGTATAACTATACTCTCATACATTTCTCTCTTTGCTTCCATGGATAAAGTTCTTTGTCTCCTCAAACTCCTCAGTGCACCATTCACCTTTTTCACCTCGTGAGTTCTATGATTCACATCATCTTTCATAGACCCATCTGTTGACACATCCACTCCCAAATATCAGAATACATTCACCTCCTCCATACTCCCTCCAATCTGATATCCAATCTTTTGTTACCTAATTTTTTTGTTATTCTCATCACCTTACTCTTTCCTATCTTTCTTCTTTCTTTCAACACGTCGGCCGTTTCCCACCGAGGCAGGGTGGCCCAAAAGGAAAAACAAAAGTTTCTCCTTTTACATTTAGTAATATATACAGGAGAAGGGGTTACTAGCCCCTTGCTCCTGGCATTTTAGTTGCCTTTTACGACACACATGGCTTACGGAGGAAGAATTCTGTTCCACTTCCCCATGGAGATAAGAGGAAATAAGAACAAGAACTAGTAAGAAAATAGAAGAAAACCCAGAGGGGTGTGTATATATATGCTTGTACATGAATGTGTAGTGTGACCTAAGTGTAAGTAGAAGTAGCAAGATGTACCTGAAATCTTGCATGTTTATACTCACTTTTAATTTCCTTCTTTTATATACCCTACCAAACTCATCCACCAACCTCTGCAACTTCTCTTCAGAATCTCCCAAAAGCACAGTGTCATCAGCAAAGAGCAACTGTTAGATTCTTTATCTTTTAACCCCACACCTCTTGCCAACACCTGAGCATTCACTTCTCTTACAACTCCATCTATAAATATATTGAACAACTATGGTGACATCACACATCCCTGTCTTTACCTACAAATTTTCGCAAACAAGTCCTGATTATAAATGTGTCTATTAATCCAAGCAAATTTCATATCCACATTTTTTTCACAAACATTCATGAGTGTATGGTCCTTAATTTAATTTCCTACATATCTCCTTGGATAATCTTAATTTATCATTCCACTAGTCTACTTCATCCTCATCCTCAGAGGCATCTGAATGTGCTAACACCAAAACTGCTTTTAATGTAGCTTTTTATACTGCTGAGTATGTAAAAGATATTAACAGTGAAAGACTGGATATGAAATTGGAGGGAGGAAATATGGAGAAAGTGAATATACTCAGATATTTGGGAGTACACGTATTGACAGATGGGTCAGTGAAAGACAAGGTAAACCATGGAATAGAGTATGGGAAAAAGTTAGGTGGTGTAGAGGCAGTTGAGGAAGCAGAAGTTTATATATGCAGGCAAAATGGGAAATGTATAGTGGTAGCAATGCTTAACTATGAGTGTGAGGCATGAGCTTTAACCGTTGCAGTAAGATGGAGTCTGGAGACAGAAATGTCATGTTTGAGAGCAGTGTGTGATGTGAATGTTTTTGGGTTTTTAACACCAGCTATCTCCCACTGAGATAGGGTGACCCTCCCCCCTCCCCGAAAAAGAGAGCACATTGACTGTCATTCACTCATTTGCTGTCTTGCAACATCTACACCCATCCTTCGGAGTACCAGCACTGTATTTCCCACCTCCAAGACTTGAGTCTGGCTAACCAGTTTCCCTAAATCCTTTCATAAATGTTACCTTGCTCCCACTCCAAGAGCATATCAATCCATAAGAACTGTTTGTCTCTATTTACTTTGATCTAATGCACTCGCACACACAAGCCCCTAGCAACCAAAACTTCCTGGGACAGTCCCTACCCCTCCTTAGGCAGAAAATTCAGAGCATGGGGATTAGATGGTATGGGGTTATCAAAAGCATAATTCAGAGGCCTAAGGAATTGTTGAGGTGATTTGGGCATTTAGAAAGGACGGAGCAGAATAGGATGAGTAAACACACAAATTCAGTGTAGAATTAGGGAGGGGTAGATGTTTTAGGTGATCATGTGTTGGTTAATTGTGTGATCACTGTGGGAGGTATTGTGCCTGCACTTCAAAGGATGTGTGGGAATGGGATTTCGATAATTTGTATTGCGATATCTGCACTAGTCTGGAAAGATATCAAGAGATTGTATGATATAAAATTGTTTTTTGCTTCTTTGGGTCACTGCCTTGGTGGGAAACAGCTGTGTGTTAGGATACAGTATATGCTATAGTGAAGGATTAGTATACTATACCTTCACTCATGTGATCAATTATAATCTAGTTCTTTAGGTAAAATTAAAAAAATGAAGATCATTCATTCATTCAAACATTGATTTTTGCAGGTTGGAAAAACCCATTCATATCTCTATCACTCTGCATGCATTTGGGGTGTAGAGACTTACCCATCTCAGGGTGAAAGCATCAAAGGAGTGATGCCTCCTGGTTCTTTTATCACCTGCTCTTCTGATGACACCATACGTGTGTGGAATATTGATCCTGCCATGTCCTCAGATACATTATACAAGAGAAATATATATAGCAGTGTAAGTAAAGAAAACATAGCATGTGTTTTTGTTTTAGTTTTTGGATTTGCTCAGTAGTTTAAAGCTGTATGGATTTTTAGTTAGGCATTTTATAGTGTGTATTATATACAGTAAAACATGTGTAATTGCCACTGCCACACATCATTGCTAAGTGAACATGAGTGTAAACAAACTTCCTCATGCATCTCTCATCTCTTTCCATTTATTCCTCAGTAACAGGTGTAGATATAACTTAAATTGTAGTAATAACTGCTATTGATGGCACCAAACATTAAAACTGAGAGAGGCAATGAGTGGTTCACCAGAGTGTATTGTGGGAGAAGTTGATGGTAGTGTGTGAAGAACCCTTCCTGTACTCCCACACTTAAGTAAATTACATTATTACTCCCTCATGTATGAATTATGATAAACAGGGTTCTAAAGATGCTGCACATAATTAAAAGGTGTTAAAAAACCATACCATGGGTGGGGTTAGAACCCATGATCAGAGAGTCTCAAAACTCCAGACCGACGTGTTAGCCACTGGGCCAGCTAGCTACAGTGATGTAGAAATATACCTAGTTGGATGAATCTTATTGAAGCTAGCTGGCTCAATGGCTAATGCATCGGTCTGGAGTTTTGAGACTCTCTGATTGCAGGGTCTAACCCCACCTGTGGTATGGTTTGTTTGCAATCGTGTTATTAAGATTTCGTGAGTCAAGTTAAAAGGTGTTATGTGGATGTTTGGTGAAGAGTAGGAAAGTTCAGTGTGTGTGGTGAAGGTAAGGAATGAGTGAGTTTCTTTACTCACAAGTGTAATCCACTGTCCTCACTACCAACATTTTTCTTCTCTCAGTATTTTGTAAAAAACAAAAAACAAAATCTTGGTTGCTACTTTATCAAATGCAGCTTATTACTTGGGAAGCGTTGTAAATGGGTTGGGCAAATATTCTGTTAGTGGGTTGGATTTGTGACATATTTGCCCAGTATGGGCCAACAGGCCCACTGTTCCTCCTTTCATATGTTCTTATTTATCATTGGTATGTGGTTGTTTGGTGTGTGTGGTGGCATCCTATTTGATGGGTTCAAAATTTTTATTTTCTGGTGCAGTAGAGTTTTGCTCTGATTTTGCTTATACGAAGTTCTATCAAAAAGTTCCTGGACTGCCGCGAAAAAACATATAGGCTTACCTAATCATCTAGTTGAAGTTGTCTCCCTTGAAGTACTCTCCTTGGAAGGTTATGTACTGATCCCAGCTCCTCTGCCACTTCTTGAAACATTTCTGGAACTCTTCTTTCATAACGGCATCTAGCACGGCCTGCCATTCTGCTTGAATCTCCTCCAAGTTGTTAAAACGCTGTGCCTTGAGTGCCATTTTTATTTTGGATAAGACAAAGAAATTCATCCACCAACCTCTGCAACTTCTCTTCAGAATCTCCCAAAGCACAGTGTCATCAGCAAAAGCACTGTGACACTCCACTTTGTATTTGATTCTTTATCTTTTAACCACTCTTGCCAAGACTCGCATTCACTTCTCTTATAGATGGGGTTGTAAGAGAAGTGAATGCGAGGGTCTTGGCAAGAGGTGTGGGGTTAAAAGATAAAGAATCAAATACAAAGTGGGAGTTGTCACAGTTGCTTTTGCTGATGACACTGTGCTTTGGGAGATTCTGAAGAGAAGTTGCAGAGGTTGGTGGATGAATTTGGTAGGGTGTGTAAAAGAAGAAAATTGAAAGTGAATATAAGAAAGAGTAAGGTGATGAGGATAACAAAAAGATTAGGTGACGAAAGATTGGATATCAGATTGGAGGGAGAGAGTATGGAGGAGGTGAATGTATGCAGATATTTGGGAGTGGACATGTCAGCAGATGGGTCTATGAAGGATGAGGTGAATCATAGAATTGATGAAGGGAAAAGGGTGAGTGGAGCACTTCGGAGTCTGTGGAGACAAAGAACTTTGTCCATGGAAGTAAAGAGGGAAATGTATGAGAGTATAGTTATACCAACACTCTTATATGGGTGTGAAGCATGGGTGATGAATGTTGCAATGAGGAGAAGGCTGGAGGCAGTGGAGATGTCATGTCTGAGGTCAATGTGTTGTGTGAATATAATGCAGAGAATTCGGAGTTTGGAAATTAGGAGGAGGTGCGGGATTACCAAAACTATTATCCAGAGAGCTGAGGAGGGGTTGTTGAGGTGGTTCTGATATGTAGAGAGAATGGAACGAGACAGAATGACTTCGAGAGTGTATAAATTTGTAGTGGAGGGAAGGCGGGGTAGGGGTCGGCCTAGGAAAGGTTGGAGGGAGGGGGTAAAGGAGGTTTTGTGTGCGAGGGGCTTGGACTTCCAGCAAGCATGTGTGAGCGTATTTGATAAGAGTGAATGGAGACAAATGGTTTTTAATGCTTGACGTGCTGTTGGAGTGTGAGCAAAGTAACATTTATGAAGGGAATCAGGGAAATCGACAGGCCGGACTTGAGTCCTGGAGACGGGAAGTACAGTGTCTGCACTCTGAAGGAGGGGTGTTAATGTTGCAGTTTTATAACTGTAGTGTAAAGTACCCCTCTGGCAAGACAGTGATGGAGTGAATGATGATGAAAGTTTTTCTTTTTCAGGCCACCCTGCCTTGGTGGGAATCGGCTGATGTGTTAATAAATAAAAAATAATAAATAAGACAAAGAAGTCGCAGGGGGCTAGATCTGGGGAGTAGTGGGTGGGGGGACCTGTGCCATGTTGTTTATGGCCTATAAAACAACTGTCCTCCTGGTCTTGAGTCAGCAAGTGGGGCACAAATTTTGTAGCTACTTTCCTCATGTACAAATTTTCAGTCAGAATACTTTGGCATGATCCATAAGAAATTCCCACAGCAAATGTAATGTCCTGGAGACTCTGCCAATGATCTTCATGAATAGCCTTCTTTACTTTTTCAATGTTTCCATCTGATACTGACATTGATGAACAACCATAGCTTTCATCCTCCTAGTGTGACATTTATCCTACTTTGAATTGAGAAATCCAGTGGCACTGAAAGTCGCCTTGCTACTTAACAAAATAGTGTATTGCTCAGCATGATCTATACTGCACCATATTTCACCCAGGAAGCACACAGAAATTTGAGTATGGGAACTTTTTAATAGCATCTCGTATATTCAAGACACTAAACTTAACATTTGAACTTTATTTTTACATCTGTCTGTTTCTTACATATAAAATGTTTAAGGTATTAACCAATTTGATGCTAAACATTTATTATAAAAGTATTCATTACTTGCTTGCATTGCTTTTGCAATTTGCAGGATTCTGAAATGGTAATTTATTTATGCTTTATGGCTTTTTTATAATTAACTCTTTCACTGTTGTGACTCCTGAAATTAAAAGTGCTGACAGTGTCATGATTTTAAGAACAAATCTGAAATGGTAGAGAATCTTTTTCTGAAAGTAATGACACCAAAAATATTAAATTTGATGGAAAACTTACTGAATTACATGAACACAAAGTTGGTGGTCTGAGTGCAATTTACACATTGATGATTTTGCCCATTGTGAGTCCTATTTTAAGCTAATTCCATTGCTTTTTCACTAGTATGCCTTCTGTTTCATCGATTGAACACAAGAAACTGCTTATTCAATTATCAGAACTACCCTAATAAATGCACAGAAGTTGGGAATTTAGCCAGTTTTACATAAAATTCAACAAATTCCAATTTAAAAACAGTCCAAAATAAATACTATATGTATTCCAGACACTAAAACAATCTATACGCTATTGATTATTCATGTCCCCAGGCCTCTCTTATATTACACTTTCCCTCCATTTTTAATCTGTTATTATGCAAAAAATTTATGCTTTACCCTATTTCTTGGATTAATAAAGTGTAACTAAGAATGATTAGTCATGATTTAGGGCAGCCCAACAATTGAAGCAGACATAGTAGAAACCCATAAAACAGACCTGGGGAGGCATACCCTTTCTCAGGTAAATTGTTAAGAATCTAATTTTTCTGCTGCTTTGAGACATATTTCAAATTACTTCTGGTCTTGAAACCAACCGGTAATTCGTCTTCTGCTCTATCAATGTATGCTATAAGACAGCCAATACCAAAAGAACCAAACAGGAGGGCCCTGCTTATACAGCAGGTTAGGTTCCTGGCTACCACTGTAAAGTGAATTGCCCTTTTTTTTTCATTTTTAAATGCATATACAGTAGGTCCCTGCTTTATGGTGTTCCGCTAATATGGACATTACAAATTATGACCAAAACTTGCTATATGGCTCACCCCACCTGGTTTGTTTACATTCTCTGTGAGCACCGTGTCTCTCCATTATGTCTGGAAACTTTCCAAAATTTCAAGTATTTTAAAGTTATTTCATGTTTTATATATATTACACTGTAGTTACGTTCCTGAAAGTGCTGTGTTAGATAAATCTGTGTTAAATAAACTGAAGAACTTATGGGAAAGATGGGGTTATGTTCCTGGGAGCCCCCCAAAAAAGCCAAGCAACTTTTTTTTAGACATCCAGATCTTACAAAAATAAAATTGATAATGTTGTTTTTGTTGCTTAAGACTACAAATGCAACAGAAATAATATTATTTACCTTAAATTGTGGTTGCTGGTGTATGTCAGTAATTGTGAAGAGAGTGGAGATGCATGGTGTGGCCCTACTGGGCTGAGGTGGATGGTTGTTGGCAGAAGTAGATGGTTGAGGTTCTGGTACTAAAGTTGATGGTTGTATTGGAGTATGTGCACTGGCTGCTGGGCACGATGATACATCTCGCATTATGCATACATTTGTGAAGTGTTTTTCTTCACAATACAAGCATTTGTGTACAAATTGTTTTCACATTGGTGCAGTTGAATGCATGACAGCAACACTCCCATTCTTACGCAACACCCCCCCTTTTTATAGTGAATGACACTGTGAGTAAAGGCATACAAGAGGAATGTTTTTTTACAGTTACCCCTCAGAGTACATGTAATACTATACAGCCTCTCCTTACTCAGCGACATACTCGTTTACTGACGACTCGGACTTATGACGGGCTCTCTGACAAGTATGCATACCTAAATAATGTAGTATATTAGAGCTGATTTCCTCTATTCTGTTTATTACAATATTCAGTACACTACTGTATATACATTAAAAATATACTGGAAATGTTGTAAATGGTGCAAAGGTGACATTAAAACAATATCAAAGATGGTTAACACAAACTCAGTACCATTATACAGTGGACCCCGCTATTCGAACACTCCAAAACTCACCCTCATTCCAGAATGCTGTTCAAGTGCTGTTACCAAACGAATTTATTCCTATAAGGAATGATGTAATTAGATTAGTCCATTTCAGACCCCCAAAAATAAACTTGTTCGAATAGCGGGGATCCACTGTAGTATGCGCCTCACTTAGCGACGAATTCGTTTACCGATGTGGTCTTAGAAACGGTACTCCATCGTTAAGTGAGGAGAGGCTGTACACAGTTTCTCTGGTGGTGTTGTCCTAGAAAAAATGTGTTATAGTCATTATTATCATGCACTCCTTTATGCTTGCGTGGCTACCACACCTCAATTATACTATGTATTTTGTTTATGTGATATGCAGCATGTTTCTTGTATAATTTTCAAGAATAGTCATGGATGGATTAATGAAAATGTCTATAATAACTTAATATACAACATTTAAAGCACCGCAGAGTGATTATTATTATTGCGTCTTCAATAATAGCGAGACACTTTTAGCTACTCTCTCACCTGGCTTAGCTACTCCGACTTTATAAGAATGCCAATTAGTGATTTTATTGTACGTACATGCCAGCACAGTGTGTAAGTTTATTTAGGTACAGGTACACATGAGTACAATTATCAGTAGTACCTCAGTACTATTGCAGCCATAGACATACCCTGGTCACTGAGTTTAATCATTTCTAACTTTGCACTTAAGGTAAAAGAGCCTTATGACTCCTCTTTTTATCACAACTACCTTTAGATGTCATTGTAACACAAAAAGAGTATATACAGTGGACCCTCCTCTTTTTTCATGATTAATCTGTTCCAGAGAGTCTGACGAAACCCGAAAATGGCAAAAACCGAAATAATATTTCCCATAAGAAATATTGTAAATCCAATTAATCCATTCCAGAGGGAGGCGAGTTTATTGTTTGGAGACATGACAAAATGCTTCAGTATGATGCTAATATCAACTCTACGGCATATTTATCAATCACAATTCATCTTATGACATAATAAACAATATTAATAACATAGAAACATGATCTATACTCTAGAATGAATAAAATATGTCATTACGTATGTGACGAGTAGTGTTGGTGTTGTTGTTGGGTTTATCAGGGCCACTGACAGCATAGTTGTGGTGGCCACTAGTCACACTGAAATAATGTACGTAATTTATAAATAATAAATATTTACACTTTAATTTATAAATAAGAAATATTTGCACTATAAATAAAAAATATTTACACTTTATGAATAAAAAATATTTACACTTACCTTGGAGGAGATGCTGGCAGAGGGCAGCATATGTTGTCAGTGGCCCTATGTACCTCCAACAACATTGGAGGAATTGGTTTCGTGTCGTCCTCTTTCTATCGCTTAATCACTTAACTTACTTGCTACACTGTTAATGCTCACTGGCTGGCACTATAACCTTTATTGACTCCTGCTGCTTTAGTATTGTACATATCGTAGAATCACTGAATCACTGAAGAAAGCACATTCTCCCCTCTCTCTTCCTCCTCCACTTTGGTACTTTGCTACGAGTTCTTTCTTGAATTCTATCATGTTACTCACCTTCTTTACCAAAGGGCTGGCACTAGGAGCTTTCTTTGGGCCCATGGTGGCTTATTTAGCAGTCTCACAATAAACAAGCGCAAAAAACAATGGATTATTACAAAATGTTTTTTATGACCTCGCAGGGTAATGTTCACTCGCTGAGAAACAATGCCACACTAACTCAGAATGGTGTGTGGGAGGCTTTGTGTGCGTGCGGGCACTCAGGAATTAACGAAAACAGAGACTATATTTTGACGAAAAATGTCGGTGATAACCAAAAATCACAAAATCGGAGGGTAACGAAAACAGAGGGTCCACTGTATATACAATGTGCAATAACTTTAAAAACACTTGAAACTTTGTAAAGTTTCCAGACATACAATTGAGAGAGATGTGGAGCTCACGGAGGATGTAAACAAACTGAGAGTGCAAGGGCAGTGCACGGACACCATAATAGCAAATCGGGAGCCATATAAACAAATTTTTTGGTATAATTTGAAATGTCCGTATTAGTGAAGCGCTGTAAAGCAGGGCCCTCCTGTAATAGAAAACACTTCAAAGTTGCTATTGTAAACCAAACACAAAGGTATACAGTACTGCTCTCACTCACTGGACAAACCCATTCTCTTGTTTCTAGCCCAAAATTTACTGCTGACATCATATTTAAGGGTGCTGAGCTTGAAATGTGAGTGACACTGGCATCTATAATATAGATTTAGAAATAAAAAAAAGTAAAATAATTTAAGCTATGTACTATCATACGTTTATTTAAAGGCTGAGAGTATCTACATCATATCTTATGATAGTGTTTTTCTTAAGGGCATTTTTACCAAAGATAATGAAGTCATGCTCTATGTAAAATGGGAACACCACATAGAAACTGGATTTTATTTCATATAACATTTTCCTTTATACATGCTTATCAAATATAAAGTAAATACAGTAGGGCCCCACTTATACGGCAGGTTAGGTTCCAGGCTACTGCCGGAAAGCAGACTTCGCCGAAAAGCAGAAATCCATTTTTTTCCATTTATAAATGCATATAAATACCAGATAACAAGTTTACACTAACATATATTAAGTTAGCAATAGAACTAGGCATTAAAAAGTAAAATACACACACAGTACACTCATTATTTACCTCAAAATATTTGTAGTCTTAATGTAGGGCAAATGGTGAGTAGTATTTACTGTAAGAAGTCAGGTGTGGTAGGTATGGTAGCCCTCCTGGCCACCCCACCCACACATACTATACTACGATGCTTAAAGCACCCTAGAGTGATACAATGCATATACAGTACACTCATTACTTACCTTAAAATATTTGTAGTCTCAATGGTCTTAATGTAGGGTGAGAGGTGAAAAGTATTTATTTGTAGAAAGTCGTGTGGGTGGTATGGTATCCTGCCTGGCCACTCCCACCTACTATGACATTAAGTGCCCTAGAGCGATAAAAGGCATATACAGTACACTCATTACTTACCTTAAAATATTTGTAGTGTTAATGTAGGGTGAGAGGTGAGTTTTATTTGTAGGAAGTCAGGTTTGGGAAGTGTGGATAGCCAGCCAGGGCAGCCCTCCCCTCCCCTCCCCACCCACACGTAATGTAAACAAACCAGGCGAACGCGTCTGGTTTTTGTCAACGAGAAACACTCCCATTCTCATGTAACACCATTTTTATAAGAAATGACACCCTGAGTGAAGGCATACGAAAGGAGTATGCCACAAGTCCTACAAGTAGCCTGGCTATCACAAGTCCTACAAGTAGCCTGGCTACCACAAGTCCTACAAGTAGCCTGGCTATCACAAGTCCTACAAGTAGCCTGGCTACCACAAGTCCTACAAGTAGCCTGGCTACCACAAGTCCTACAAGTAGCCTGGCTACCACAAGTCCTACAAGTAGCCTGGCTACCACAAGTCCTACAAGTAGCCTAACTACCACAAGTCCTACAAGTAGCCTGGCTACCACAAGTCCTACAAGTAGCCTGGCTACCACAAGTCCTACAAGTAGCCTGGCTACCACAAGTCCTACAAGTAGCCTGGCTACCACAAGTCCTACAAGTAGCCTGACTACCACAAGTCCTACAAGTAGCCTGGCTACCACAAGTCCTACAAGTAGCCTGGCTACCACAAGTCCTACAAGTAGCCTGGCTGCCACAAGTCCTACAAGTAGCCTGGCTACCACAAGTCCTACAAGTAGCCTGGCTACCACAAGTCCTACAAGTAGCCTGGCTACCACAAGTCCTACAAGTAGCCTGGCTACCACAAGTCCTACAAATAGCCTGGCTACCACAAGTCCTACAAATAGCCTGGCTACCACAAGTCCTACAAGTAGCCTGGCTACCACAAGTCCTACAAGTAGCCTGGCTACCACAAGTCCTACAAGTAGCCTGTCTACCACAAGTCCTACAAGTAGCCTGGCTACCACAAGTCCTACAAGTAGCCTGGCTACCACAAGTCCTACAAATAGCCTGGCTACCACAAGTCCTACAAGTAGAATGGCTACCACAAGTCCTACAAGTAGCCTGGCTACCACATCTCATATTTATGTTAATTTATTCTACTGTGGGGTGTATTTAGATGGATTAAGCAAAATGTCTATATTAACGTGTGTACGTTTACTTAGGTACAAGTACACATAAGTATAATTATCAGTTATAATAATAATATAGGTATGTAGTCTGCCTGGGCTACATACACCTACCTACATGTGGCCCAGAGCCATATTGTTACCATTGACATACCATGTTCACCAAGTTTAATCGTTTCTATCAGCTACCTTTAGATGCCATCATAAACAAAGGGAGAAGTAATGAATAATTCATGCCGAGAATTGTACACAAAAGCATTATGTATTAAGAGGAGTGACGTAATGTTTTCCCTTCACCTGGCAACCACATAGCATATAAACAGCATGTTTATAGGCTTTGTGATGTGTTTATTATATAATTTTGAAGAAAATATCATAGATGGATTAATGAAAATGTCTATATTGATATAAAATAGGACATTTAATGTGCCCAAGAGTGATTATTACATAATAGAGAGATGTGCTCACAGAAAATGTAAACAAACCAGGTGGTGCACTCCATATTTGAAAGACCGCTCGCCGTATAGAAATTTTTGGTCATAATTTGAACTCACCGTATGAACGGAACGCTGTAAAGCGAAATGCCAAAAGGCGGGGCCCTACTGTACACAGTATTGGTTGCTTATAGAAGGGGAAAGGTGAGAACAAAGTGAGGTCGAGATAAAGGATCATGCACACAAAGATAAAGATAGGTTAAGTGATGATACAGTATACATGGTGAGGTAACTGGAACAGACATGAGGGTGGGGGTGATGGGGGAAGGGGGAAGGATGTTCTAAAGCCCTCCCAAGAGGCAAAAGCTTTTTACTTTTCAATTAATGAATAATTTCCAGTGTATTATATTGACCATTGACCACCAAAGCATGATAGGTTAACCCTTTCAGGGTCCAGACCCCTGAGTCCAAAAATTTTCTAAACAAAATTTTATTAATTTATTTTATGAAATGGTACAGAATATTTTCTGAAGGTAATAAAATGAAAAGTACAAAATTTGATGGAAAATTGACGAAATTGTGCTATCACCAATTTTGCTGCGTCAGTGATATTTATGCATCGGCTATTTTTGCCCACTTTGACTTCTATTTTAGGCCAATTACATTATTCCAATCGACCAAATTCTTAGCTATTTCGCTAGTACTACTTCTATTTTATTGATTGAGCACAAGAAACTGCCCAGTCAACTATTTCAACTACCCAATAAAGTTAAAAGAAATTGGTAATTTGGCCAGTTTCACACAAAGTTCAAAATATTTCAATTTCAAAATAGGGTCCAAAATAAAGAATGCAGGCATTCCTGGCACTAAAATAACATTTCCTCTGTTTATTAGTTAGGTTTCCAGGCTTCACAGATGAATTCCATTTTGATTTTTTATTCACATAAAGAATTTTTATTCACACCAAAAAATAGAAGATTTACTGTTATGCAATAGTGTAATCATTGTATAAATAATATCAGCACATTCGTGAACTCACATTACACCCACCAGCTGATGTGTATTGGACGCATGATGTGAACATTGAACATTGACAAAAATCGAACATTTTCGCTACTTTGAGCTTAATTTCAAGCTATTTTTAGTACTAAAACCAATCAGAATCATCTCTATTTCTGTAATATATCTTCCATTCTATCAAATGAGACCAAGAAACCACGAATACAACCATAAAAACCATACGAAAATACGCCGCCAAGTTGCTGTTTAATTAAAAAACGCAGCACTGCGTGCTGCAGGATTTGTTTTATATGGTGCACACTTACCACATAGATGCATTCTCTCATAACTAGGCCCAAATTTACCTCTCACAGCTTATCTAAGTGAGCTGAGCTCATGACATAGTGCTACGGCTTGGACCCTGGCTTCAAAGCCGAAGAACTACAGGATGAACCCTCAAATGGTTAAGGCATTTCACTTACTGAAAAATCATGTTTTAAAATTATATCATTGATTTTTTGAGCATCTTATCATTTCTAAGTCCCCCATATTGAAATTTTGGCTTAAATCCTCTCCACCCCCAGAATGAAATCCTGGCTGTGATACTGGGTGAGGTAATTTTACATATATTGTGATAGGATAAATGGTGATACAGTGTAGATGATGAGGTAATGCCACATGTACAAAGATGTAATAAGTGGTGGTAAGGTAATGTCGTATTTATGATGTCCTTCTGTGTTTTACAGTTTGAGTCTGTCTTTCTAACAGTAGTATAGCAAGTGGTGGTGCAAGGTTAAAATTTCTTTGATTGTCTTGGTGTCAAATAGGTGCAACTTCTATGCACTTTGTTTTTTTTCTCATTGTTAATTAGTTCTGAATCATTTCAGCTCATCAGGTGGTGGTGTCAGTCTGTGTATATGACCCAAGTGTTGTTAATGTTGCATACACACCAAACACACTTTTTTTTTTAACACACTGGCTGTCTCCCACTGAGGTAGATTAACAAACACACTTGTGCTAATAAATTCATGCTTCCAGATTTCTAGATGTTTCTTCATACACATTTTTTCAACTGTTACAAGATATAATGTACATTTTCCCTTGGGTGTTTTGTTAATGTTGGGCTTACACCTGACAGGGTTATTGATTGTCCCAGATGTCTTGTACACAACTTCCATATTCATCTTATAGCAGGTGCTAGCAATGTTTTTTTCTGTCTGTTCTCTTGGAAAGGACAGGTCATCTTCTTGGAACAGTTTTAATGTTGGTTTGGCTGGGAGGTCATTCATGGTTTTATTTTTTATACTGATAAAGTGCTGGGGTTTTTCAAATTAAGATAGGACTCAGTGATGGTCTTGCCTTCCTCTTCAAGGAAGTTTGTTACAAATTTAAAACCAAAACTCGCAGATATCTGAAAGGATAGCTAGTTTCTTGCAAGGGGACAGAAGCAAACACTGTTGTTAACACATGCAATATGACCAACATGGGAGCCTATATAAAAACATTTGGGACAATCAGTAATCCAGTCAGGAATACAGCCAATATTGGGAAAACAACCAGGGGAAGAGTAGTAGTTACAAAAATGGTTATGTAGGAGAAATACCTAGAAATCAAGAGGCAAGAATTTATGAGAAAATGTATGTTTGCTGAGAATAAGAAAAAAACTTTGGAGTGAGATAAACAAGTTAAGAAAGCCTAGGAAACGAATGGATTTGTCATTTCAAAACAGAGTAGGGGAGTTAGTAGTTGAGGAGCTGGAAGTATTAGGTAGATGGCTGGAATATTTTGAGATACTTTTAAGTGTCGATGAAGAAAGGGAGGCAGTAATTTCATGTACTGGCCAGGAGGTATAATATCTTTTAGGAGTGAAGAAGACCAGGATGTGAGTGTGGAAGAGGTGTGTGAGACATTATGTGGAATGAAAGCTGGTAAAGCAGCTGGAACTGACGGGATCATGACAGAAATGTTAAAAGCATGGGGAGATGTAGTGTTGGAGTGGTTGATATTTTTGTTTAATGTATGAAAGAGGGGAAGGTACCTAGGGATTGGCAGAGAGCGTGTATAATTCCTTTATATAAAGGGAAGGGGGACAAAAGAGATTGTAAAAATTATCGGGTAATAAGTTTACTGAGTATACCAGGTAAAGTGTATGGTAGGGTTATTATTGAAAGAATTAAAGGTAAGACAGAGAGCAGGATTGCAGATGAGCAAGGAGGTTTTAGAATGGGTAGGGGATGTGTAGATCAGGTATTTACATTGAAGCATATATGTGAACAGTATTGAGATAAAGGTAGGGAAGTTTTCATTGCATTTATGGATTTAGAAAAGGCATATGATAGTGGATAGGGGAGCAATGTGGCGGATGTTGCAAGTGTATGGGAGTTGACAGTTACTTTTTGTTGATGATAGTACTGTGCTTTTGGGGGATTCTTAAGAAAAGTTGCAAAGGTTAGTGGACGACTTTGGGAGGATGTGCATAGGTAGAAAGTTGAAAGTGAACATAGATAAGAGTAAGGTGATGAGGGTATCAAATGATTTAGATAAAGGAAAATTGGATATCACATTGGAGGGAGGGATTATGGAAGAAGTGAATGTTTTCAGATATTTGGGAGTTGACTTGTCAGTGGATGAGTTTATGAAGGATGAGGTTAACCATAGAATTGATGAAGAAAAAAAGGTGAGTGGTGCGTTGAGGTATCTGTGGAGACAAAGAACGTTATCCTTGGAGGTAAAGAAGGAAATGTACGAGAGCATAGTAGTACCAACACTCTTATATGGGTGTGAAGCATGGGTTGTAAATGCTGCAGCGAGGAGGCGGCTCGAGGCAGTGGAGATGTCGTGTCTAAGGGCAATGTGTGGTGTAAATATTTTGCAGAGAATTCGTAGTGTGAAAATTAGGAGGAGGTGTGGAGTTATTAAAAGTATAAGTCAGAGGGCTGAAGAGGGGCTGTTGAGGTGGTGTGGTCATTTAGAGAGAATGGAACAAAGTAGAATGACTTGAAGAGCGTATAAATCTGTAGGGGAAGGAAGGCGGGGTAGGGGTCGTCCTCGAAAAGGTTGGAGGGAGTGGGTAAAGTAGATTTTATGGGCGATGGGCTTGGACTTCCAGCAAGCGTTCATGAGCGTGTTAGGAGTGAATGGATATGAATGGTTTTTGGGACCTGACGAGCTGTTGGAGCGTGAGCAGGGTAATATTTTGTGAAGGGATTCAGGGATACCAGTTAGTCGGACTTGAGTCCTGGAAATGGGAAGTACAATGCCTGCACTTTAAGAGAGAGGGGTTTTGGACATTGGGAGTTTGGAGGGACGTCTAAATTGTCGTATCTGAGCTCCTCTGCAAAGACAGTGATTATGTATGAGTGATGGTGAAAGTGTTGAATGATGAAAGTTTTTTCTTTCTTTTTGGGTCACCCTGCCTCGGTGGGAAATGGCTGATGTGTTATAAAAAAAATAAAAAAATAAAAAATTAAGATTACTTTGAAAATTTTAATATACTTTTTGCTTTTTTTCCTTATAGATTTTATGCATTAAATTGTGTAAAGACCTTGTGATAGTGCATGCTTAACCTTGCTTTAACATATCATAAATTGAATGTGCAATATTAATAATAAATAGACTAGATCAACTTAGTTTTATTTATCTTGTTTCAATTTTTGTTTGGCACGCCATTCTACTTTTTTTTATTATTTTCTTCTAATAGATTTTGTTACTGTATTGTGAATGATGTAATACAAACACTTAGTAAATATGCCAAGCTACTTCGCAAAAATTTGTTTGACCTGAGCCTGTATGCTGTAATTCACAGATAACCTACACATAGGAGACTGAAACTTATGATGATGTTTTGGTCCCATCATTTCCTCCAGAGATTTTCTCTCTTATCTTAAGAACATAAGAAAGGAGGAACACTGCAGCAGGCCTGTTGGCCCATACTAGGCAGGTCCTTCACAATCCGTCCCACTAACAGAACACTTGCTCAATCCAATTTTCAATGCTACCCAAGAAATAAGCTTTGACAATTCTATTTACTCATGTGCGAGTCCCACTCAAATCCAACCCCTCTCACTCATGAATTTATCCAACCTAAATTTGAAACTACCCAAGGTCCTAGCTTCAATAACCCTACTAGGCAGACTGTTCCACTCATCAACTACCCTATTTCCAAACCAATACTTTCCTATATCCTTTCTAAATCTAAACTTATCTAACTTGAATCCATTATTGCCTCTTGGCTGGCCAACACACTCCTTTCCTTGGAGCTTTTTCTCCTGCTCATCTCTGTCACTTCAATGAACGTGTTTGGCCATATTCCTCTTGATGATCTCGATTTTCTTAGAGTGAAGGCCAATGAAGTGCTACCTCATCTCCTTTTACCTACCGATGTCTTTCTTGATCTAATTCTCCTTTGTGTGGACTCCAACTCTTTTTTTTTTTTTTTCTTTTAAGGTAAATTTTTATTCCCAAACCTTTGGTGTTGCTGTGGGCTCTTCCATGTCCTCTGTTCCTGCTAATCTTTATATGGAATATTTTGAAACTGTTCTACTTCCTACTATTAGGGTGCACCCTTCTCTTTGGCTTCACTATGTAAATGATATTTTTGCTGTTTGGCCACATGTCTAGTCTCTTCCAACCTTTTCTTGATGCTTTTTACAATCTTGCTTTTCTCACTTAAGTTCAAAGCTTAATGGGAATCTAACTTTTTGTGTCCTTTCCTGGATGTACATGTCCATCGTTCGGCAACAGGCTTTTCTTTTTCCATTTATTGCAAGCCAATGCACAGTGGCATGTACATTCACTACTTACCATGATCGCTCTGTCAAAAAAAAAAAAATTTTTTTTTTGTTTATCTGTGTCCTTCACATTTGTGACCATCAATTTCCTGACTGAAATTTCCACCCTCTGCAATTCATTTTCTTGCCTTGGCTACCCTTCTGATATAAACATTTCCTACTCACTCTCTCAAATTCTCTCCTCCTGTGAAATCTCCTGTTCTTTTGCCATCCCTATATTTCTAGTCTCCAAAATCTCAGCAACATTCCTTAAACCTCAAATTTACTCCTCTCTCTGCTAAGTCTCCACCCTCTGACAATTTTTTATCTACTATTGCTACCTTCTTATTGCCATCTCTACCACTGTTGCACCACTTTTTCCACCACTGCCGCACATCCCTCTTCCCTTCCCCCGACGACTACAACAGTAGTACTGTTCCTCCTCTCCCCACCCCGTCTATATATTCTATATATTGGAGCTTGTATGTGTCCAGTTAATGGTCAAATAGGACTGAAATATCTTCATATGTTCTAGTCTTCTATGTGCATGTTACTTGTGTAATGTTCCAGTCACAGTATTGTGCCTTTTTATTTTTTGTATGCTGCAGTATGCTTTAGGCCTTTTGCCAGCCTGCTTTTGTTTTTCCTTAGGAACTCCTCAAAACGTTGTATGTGGATCCAGAGCTGCTATTCATCAAAGATACGGATGTCAGCCCCCAAGGTGGAGACAGAAACGACACATCATATGATTCTCGTAATGGTGTGAGATGCATTAGAGTTAGTCCTGATGGTAAACACCTGGCATCGGGAGATCGAGCAGGAAACATCAGGTTAGGTGGAAAATGTGATTGATGCATGTAACCATAACTATTTTTTTCATCACAGGTTGCTTCTTAATTTTTTTCTGCAAGAGTTAAATATTGCTATTTGTTTGTATTTTGGGGCTTTGTACATCAGTCGAGATTTGCAATGTTTTTTCAATTAATAAAGAGTACATTGTTTGTATATTCATCTTCAACATTCACACACTACTTGTGAAATTGTGTGTGACTATAGTTCAATTCTTTTATGGCTTTTCTCCATTTGGAGTTTCATGGCTTGGAAAAAATGAAAAATGGAATGCTCCGACACAGCTGATGCATGATGCGAGTCAAATGATAAGTTTATTTCTGACTAATTACATAATACAGTATTTCCTTCATTCACATTAAAATATCCATTTGAGAATAGCTACTCAGTTACCTCAACCTGTTTGACATCTTCAGTGACTTCATCATTTAACCCTTAAACTGTCCACACGTAGATATACGTTCACCTGCGTACTGCTCCAAATATTTTGAAAAAAAAAAATTGAAAATTTTTTTAGAGCCAGTACTTACCGAGATATAAGCCCGCGAATTTGGTGCTAAATGATGTGGTGTCGGCAATATGGAGCACTGCCGCTTGCAGAAACAATAAACATTTATCATTTTTTTTCAATTCTTTTCCATTTTCTGTTGTTTTCATGCTATGATGATAATGTTTTGATGCAGATCTTTTGATTTCATTGCCAATTCTTGTTTAGACACAAATGTTTGGTACTGAATTAGTAATCATACTGTCACTAACACACATGTTCACACTGATAAATGAATTTGTACACCTGGTTCAATCACTTACTATTTTTTTTTTTTTTTTCAACAAGTCGGCCGTCTCCCACCGAGGCAGGGTGACCCAAAAAAGAAAGAAAATCCCCAAAAAGAAAATACTTTCATCATCATTCAACACTTTCACCACACTCATACATAATCACTGTCTTTGCAGAGGCGCTCAGATACGACAGCTGAGAATAGTCCCTCCCAGCTGTCACTATCCCAGACCCCTCCTTTAAAGTGCAGGCATTGTACTTCCCATTTCCAGGACTCAAATCCAACTAAATCAATTAACTGGTTACCCTGAATCCCTTCACAAAATGTTACCCTGCTCACACTCCAACAGATTGTCATGTCCCAAAAACCATTATCTAACACGCTCACACATGCTTGCTGGAAGTCGAAGCCCACTCGCCCACAATACCTCCTTTACCCCTTCCCTCCAACATTTTCTAGGACGACCCCTACCCCGCCTTCCTTCCCCTACAGATTTATACGCTCTCCAAGTCATTCTACTTTGATCCATTCTCTCTAAATGACCAAACCACCTCAACAACCCCTCTTCAGCCCTCTGACAAATACTTTTAGTAACGCCACACCTTCTCCTAATTTCCACATTCCGAATTTTCTGCATAATATTTACACCACACATTGCCCTTAGACAGGACATCTCCACTGCCTCCAGCCTCCTCCTCGCTGCAGCATTTGCAACCCATGCTTCACACCCATATAAGAGTGTTGGTACCACTATACTTTCGTACATTCCTTCTTTGCCTCCATGGATAACGTTTTTGTCTCCACATATACCTCAACGCACCACTCACCTTTTTCCTTCATTAATTCTATGGTTAACCTCATCCTTCATAAACCCATCCGCTGACACGTCAACTCCCAAATATCTGAAAACATTTACTTCTTCCATAATCCCTCTCTCCAATGTGATATCCAATTTTTTTTATTTAAATCGTTTGATACCCTCATCACCTTACTCTTATCTATGTTCACTTTTAACTTTCTACCTTTACACACTCTCCCAAACTCGTCCACTAACCTTTGCAACTTTTCTTTAGAATCTCCCATAAGCACAGTATCATCAGCAAAAAGTAACTGTGTCAACTCCCATTTTGCATTTAATTCTCCATAATTTAATCCCACCCCTCTCCCCAACACCCTAGCATTTACTTCTTTACAACCCCATCTATAAATATATTAAACAACCATGGTGACATTACACATCCCTGTCTAAGACCTACTTTTACCGGGAAGTAATCTCCTCTCTCTACACACCCTAACCTGAGGCGTCACTATCCTCTAAAAACGCTCTACAGCCTTCAGTAACTTACTACCTATTCAATACACTTGCAACATTTGCCACATTGCTCTTCTATCCACTCTATCATATGCCTTTTCTAAATCCATAAATGCAATAAAAACTTCTCTACCTTTATCTAAATACTGTTCACATATATGCTTCACTGTAAACACTTGATCTACACATCCCCTACCCACTCTAAAGCCTCCTTGCTCATCTGCAATCCTACTCTCTGTCTTACCTCTAATTCTTTCAATAATAACCCTGCCATACACTTTACCTGGTATACTCAGTAAACTTTTTTTTTTTTTTTATTAACACATCGGCCGATTCCCACCAAGGCAGGGTGGCCCGAAAAAGAAAAACTTTCATCATCATTCACTCCATCACTGTCTTGCCAGAGGGGTGCTTTACACTACAGTTATAAAACTGCAACATTAACACCCCACCTTCAGAGTGCAGACACTGTACTTCCTATCTCTAGGACTCAAGTCAGGCCTGCCGGTTTCCCTGAATCCCTTCATAAATGTTACTTTGCTCACACTCCAACAGCACGTCAAGTATTAAAAACCATTTGTCTCCATTCACTCCTATCAAATACGCTCACACATGCTTGCTGGAAGTCCAAGCCCTCGCACACAAAACTTCCTTTACCCCCTACCTCCAACCTTTCCTAGGCGACCCTACCCCGCCTTCCCTCCACTACAGATTTATACACTCTCGAAGTTATTCTGTCTCGTTCTATTCTCTCTACATGTCCAAACCACCTCAACAACCCTCCTCAGCTCTCTGGATAATAGTTTTGGTAATCCCGCACCTCCTCCTAATTTCCAAACTCCGAATTCTCTGCATTATATTCACACCACACATTGACCTCAGACATGACATCTCCACTGCCTCCAACCTTTCCTCGTTGCAACATTCATCACCCATGCTTCACACCCATATAAGAGTGTTGGTATAACTATACTCTCATACATTCCCTTCTTTACTTCCATGGACAAAGTTCTTTGTCTCCACAGACTCCGAAGTGCTCCACTCACCCTTTTTTCCTCATCAATTCTATGATTCACCTCATCATTCATAGACCCATCTGCTGACATGTCCACTCCCAAATATCTGAATACATTCACCTCCTCCATACTCTCTCCCTCCAATCTGATATCCAATCTTTCGTCACCTAATCTTTTTGTTATCCTCATCACCTTACTCTTTCCTATATTCACTTTCAATTTTCTTCTCTTACACACCCTACCAAATTCATCCACCAACCTCTGCAACTTCTCTTCAGAATCTCCCAAAAGCAGTGTCATCAGCAAAAAGCAACTGTGACAACTCCCACTTTGTATTTAATTCTTTATCTTTTAACCCCACACCTCTTGCCAAGACCCTCGCATTCACTTCTCTTACAACCCCATCTATAAATATATTGAACAACCACGGTGACATCACACATCCTTGTCTAAGGCCCACTTTTACTGGGAAATAGTCCCTTCCCTCCTACACACTGTAACTTGATCCTCACTATCCTCATAAAACTCTTCACTGCTTTCAGTAACCTACCTCCTATTCCATACACCTGCAACATCTGCCACATTGCCCCCATCCACCCTATCATACGCCTTTTCCAAATTCATAAATGCCACAAAACCTCTTTACCCTTATCCAAATACTGTTCACCTATATGTTTCACTGTAAACACTTGGTCTACACACACCCTACCTTTCCTAAAGCCCCCTTGTTCATCTGCTATCCTGCTTTCTGTCTTACTCTTAATTCTTTCAATAATAACTCTACCATACACTTTACCAGGTACACTCAACAGACTTCTTCTTCTTTCAACACGTCGGCCGTTTCCCACCGAGCAGGGTGGCCCAAAAGAAAAACGAAAGTTTCTCCTTTTACATTTAGTAATATATACAGGAGAAGGGGTTACTAGCCCCTTGCACCCGGCATTTTAGTCGCCTCTTACGACACGCATGGACTCAACAGACTTATTTCCCTATAATTTTTGCACTCTCTTTTGTCCCCTTTGCCTTTATATAAAGGAACAATACACGCTCTCTGCCAATCTCTTCCATACATTTATTAAATAATAGCACTATCCACTCCAAAACTATATCCCCACCTGCTTTTAACATTTCTATCTTTATCCAATCAATCCCAGCTGCCTTACCCCCTTTCATTCTACCCACTGCCTCACGAACTTCCCCCACACTCACAACTGGCTCTTCCACACTCCTACAAGATGTTATTCCTCCTTGCCCTATACACGAAATCACAGCTTCCCTGTCTTCATCAACATTTAACAACTCATCAAAATATTCCTTCCATCTTCCCGATACCTCTAACTCTCCATTTAATAACTCTCCTCTCCTATTTTTAACTGTCATATCCATTTGTTCCCTAGGCTTCCTCAACTTATTAATCTCACTCCAAAACTTTTTCTTATTTTCAACAAAATTTGTTGATAACATCTCACCCACTCTCATTTGCTCTCTTTTACATTGCTTCACCACTTCTTAACCTCTCTTTTCTCTCCATATACTCTTCCTCCTTGCATCACTTCTACTTTGTAAAAACCTCTCATATGCTAACTTTTTCTCCCTTACTACTCTCTTTACATCATCATTCCACCAATCGCTCTTCTTCCCTCCCGCACCCACTCGCCTGTAACCACAAACTTCTGCTGAACACACTAACACTACATTTTTAAATCTACCCCATACATCTTCGACCCCATTGCCTACACTCTCACTAGCCCATCTATCCTCCAATATTTGTTTATATCTTACCCTAACTGCCTCTCTTTTAGTTTATAAACCTTCACCTCTCTCTTACTTACTGCTTCTATTTTTCTTGTATCCCATCTACCTTTTACTCCCACTGTAGCTATAACTAAAAAGTGATCTGCTATATCTGTGGCCCCTCTATAAACATGTACATCCTGAAGTCTACTCAACAGTCTTTTATCTACCAATACATAGTCCAACAAACTACTCCAAAAATGTTTCTTGTTTTCAGCAAAATTTCTTGACAGAGCCTCTCCCATTCTTTCATCTGCTCTTCTTTTGCACTCTCTCACCACTCTCTTCACCTTTCTTTTACTCTCCATATACTCTGCTCTTCAATTAACACTTCTATTTTGTAAAAACCTCTCATAAGCTACCTTTTTCTCTTTTATCACACCCTTTACTTCTTCATTCCACCACTCACTCCTCATTCCTCCTGCACCCACCCTCCTATAGCCACAAACTTCTGCCCCACATTCTAATACTGCATTTTTAAAACTATCCCAGCTCTCTTCAAACCCCCCACTACTCATACTTGCACTAGCCCACCTTTCTGCCAATAGTTGCTTATATCTCACCCTAACTTCCTCCTTCCTTAGTTTATACACTTTTACCTCTCTCTTACTTGCTGTTGCCATTTTCTTTTTGTCCCATCTACCTTTTACAATAACTGTAGCTACAACCAAATAATGATCTGATATATCCGTTGCCCCTCTATAAACATGTACATCCTGAAGCCTACCCATCAACCTTTTATCCACCAATACATAATCCAACAAACTACTTTCCTTACGTGCTATATCATACCTTGTATATTTATTTATGCTCTTTTTCATAAAATATGTATTACTTATTACCAAACCTCTTTCTACACATAGCTCAATTAATGGTTCCCCATTTACATTTACCCCTGGCACCCCAAATTTACCTACTACTCCCTCCACAACATTTTTACCCACTTTAGCTTTAAGATCCCCAACCACAATTACTCTCTCACTTGGTTCAAAACTCCCCACACACTCACTCAACATTTCCCAAAATCTCTCTCTCTCTCTCTCCTCTACACTTCTCTATTCTTCAGGTGCATAAACACTTACTATAACCCACTTTTCACATCCAACCTTTATTTTACTCCACATAATCCTTGAATTTATACATTTATATTCCTTCTTTGCCTGCCATAACTGATTATTCAACATTATTGCCACTCCTTCTTTAGCTCTAACTCTATTTGAAACCCCTGACCTAATCCCATTTATTTCTCCCCACTGAAACTCTCCTACCCCCTTCAGCCTTGTCTCACTTAAAGCCAGGACATCCAGCTTCTTTTCATTCATAACATCTACAATCATCTCTTTCTTATCATTCGCACAACATCCACGCACATTCAAACATCCCACTTTGACGGTTTTCTTCTTTTCTTTTTAGTAAGCTATACAGGAAAAGGGTTACTAGCCCATTGTTCCGGCATTTTAGTTGACTTTTACAACACGCATGGCTTACGGAGGAAAGATTCTTATTCCACTTCCCCATGGATATGAAAGGAAAAGCAATAAGAACAAGAACTATTAAGATAAAAATCAAAGAAACTCAGATGAGTGTGTATACATAAACGTGTACATGTTTGCGTAGCGTGACCTAAGTGTAAGTAGAAGTAGCAAGACGTACCTGAAATCTTGCATGTTTACATATATATACAAGGTATTTACAGGTCCCATTTATGTTTCTAGAAGTCCACCACTGTATGATACTCTAAGAAGCATGGGTTCATACAGAGTGCCACCCCACATTGCTGACACATGTATCGTGTGTCTTTTCGTACTTGGGGTCGCTGTTTAATGTAAGCACAAACAACACACTTTTTCTGAGAGTACTTCTTTGGAGTAGATGGTAATGGTATCAGACAGTGACAGTTATGGTTTATTCAGTTGGGCACTTCCCCTTCTGGTTGTGGAGTGACTGGTCGCTGTTGTGGGGTGACAGGTCGCTGTTGTGGGGTGACAGGTCGCTGTGGAGTGGCAGGTATAGGTGTGGTACCATACTTTCTCACTATCTGCTTGATTACATTTAGGGTGAATTCAGCATATCATTGTCGCTTCCCAGTCTTTATTTCGTACATGTTGAAGGCATTGAGCATTGCAATGTCAACAAAGTGGAAAAACACTTTTATATACCACTTGCGACTCCTACGCACACAGTCAACAAAGCCTATCATCATGTCACACTTGTCGACTAGTCGCATATTGTTTGTATAGTCGACGACAACAGCTGGCTTTTCAATAGGTTCATTGTTAAACCTGCTCAGTCTGTCTGTCTGTACCATCTCGTTTCTGTGGATGGTTGACAGCAATGTCACGTCCCGTTTGTCATGCCATGACTGTGCCATGATGTCATTGGCATGAAATGCCTGCACTACACTTCCTCCAGTGAACTTTGGCATGTGTTTTCTATTTCTTCTCACTGTTCCACATATATCGAATGTATTTTTACCTGTGTAGATAATGACATCCAACACAAGACCAGTCTCACAGTCACACATAACAAACAGTTTTATACCAAAGCGATTACGTTTGCTTGGTATATATTGTTTGAATGACAGTCGTCCCTTGAACAGAACCAAGGGCTCATCAACAACAATGTTCTTGAATGGATAAAAGTAGGCACTGAATTTTTGCTTGAGATACATAAACAATTCCTGGATTTTGTAGAGGAGGTCATTTCGGTTTGGTGTATTCCTGTCAGAGAAGTGCAACATTCTTAGCAACAGAATGAATCTGTTGCAGGGAAGGAGGTCACGGAAGACTGGAGTGCTAATGAAGTGGTCTGTGGACCAGTAGTTTGCTATATTGTTCTTATATGTGTGTGGCATAAGCATGACAGTGCCAAGGAATAAATTCATTTCAGCCACAGTTGAATCTTTCCACCTGCGCAGCCGTGACGATTCTTTAACATCTACTTGGTCCTTTGTATACTGGTAGTACAGGTTGGTCTGGGTAACAATCAGTTTCATTATCGGCTCATCAAAGTATAGTTGAAAATAGTCTAACTCTGTAGACTCATTTGTGATGGGACAGTGTGGCATGATGCCACTTCCACTGCCATCAAAATTGAAAGGATGTGGCACGAATGGTGTATGTTCAGTCCAATTCCATTCACGATCAGATGGTGCAGGGTGGACCTGTAGCATGGGACGTGGGGGAGCAGAAGGAGGGACGGGAGTGGGGCCAGCACATGGTTGAGAGGGTGCCTCGTGGTCCTTTGTCTGTCCGCACACCGCGCCATGTGGTCCAGGCATCGTGCCACCCACCACTTCTTCCTCCATCCCAGCATACTCTCCTTCATTATCACTATCACTGTCAGTGGCAGGGGTTTTGGAATGTGACCTGCCAAGACCCTTGCCTCTGACTGCATATGGCACACTGCCTGAACGTAGGTTATGACGCCCAAAAGTACGTTTCACTGGGGAATAATGATAATCACTGTCACTCGACGATTCGTCTATGGGCATAAAATCAATTTCATCATTGTCACTTATATCACTTTCACTATTGTCATCACCATAACACATGGAAAATGATAATTTCCTCTTGCGGAGTTGCCTTTGGGTAGTAACACTAGCAACCCCAGAGGTGCTGGGCTGAGGGTCTGTGGCCACACTGGCCACACCAGATGTGCTGGGCTGAGGGTCTGGTATGGCCACACTGTCCACACTGGTCACCCCAGAGGTGATGGGCTGAGGGTCATCTGGGTTGTCATCAATAGTTTCACTAATTCCTTGATTATTAGTGGCTATATCACTGTCTAATCCACTGAACTCGCGTTCTGTTTCACTTTCCGGGAATAGTAGTGTTAATACGACGTGGCGTGAGTGAATCACGGGGGTTTGCCATGATGTTGACCCAAGATGGAGCTGAAACTAACTGGAGCTACCATGCGGTACCCTGGCGTCCCCGATTTTTTTCATACTGCGCACACTGAGTGCGCAGACCCATTCTCTCATGTCTAGGCAACTCAGGTTTATCGCGATAAATTTGAACGAATGAAAAATAAAACGTAGATCTACGTTTGGGGCAGTACGCACGTGAACGTATATCTACGTGTGGACAGTTTAAGGGTTAAGTGAAGGAGAGAGTGAGGGAGAGGACTGAGGAGGGGGGGGGGGAGAGGAAGTGTGGAGAAGAGTGGAAGAAGAATTATATACTGTGTTATTTTTCTTACATGTTAAATGTCTTTTCTTGCTTTTCATTTAAATTTTAACACATGCTTCTCTTTTGTCAGAGTACATGAGCTGCAGTTCCTTGATGAGCTGTGTAAAATAGAAGCTCATGATGCAGAAGTGTTAAGTTTAGAGTACTCCCGTCCTGATACTGGTCACAGGTTTCTGGCCTCTGCATCTCGTGATAGACTGATTCATGTGTTTGCTGTAGACCAGGTGAGAATTGTGCATGTGTTTTGTATTGAAGGAATTTTATATTTTTTATTAAAAAATGGTTAGCATTCAATATTGCTTCTTGACAATATTATTAAAGTAGCTGTAACATTTGGTGAAAAGTTTTAACTTGTTGAAATGCTTTTGGACGGGTCTCCCATCAATAATAGTAACACCTTGAGAAGAAATGAATCAATGGGGGGAGTGAGTGTGTAAGAATAATAATGGAATAATTCTTTAGTATATTTGGTTAAGTGCATGGAAGAATTAATATTAGGAGTGATGAGAAAGACAGAAAATATGATATCAGTACAGCAGAACAGTGTATTTACAAAGAAAAACATGTGCAGAGCTGTTTGCTGCATTTATGCATTTTGGAAAAGATTTTCACAAGGTGGATAGAGGAGCAACATGATTTTGGTTGCGGATATGTGAAACAGATAATAAGTTGTTGAAAGGTGTAGGAATCTTGATGAGGAGAATGAGGTTCAAGCATTGGAGAGGAGGAAAATATTTTACAGTAAAAGTGGTTGGTTTTGAAGAAGTACTTTTGAATATACTTTTTTACCTGTTGATGGTATTGCACAGTGACAAGGTAGCCTGAATTTTTTATATAAAATGTATACTTGTAACACTGTAATAAGAACTTATATATCTTTTTTTTGTTGTTTTGCTACAACATCATTCTTTTATACATTAAACTTATTAGATTGTTGTAAATATTTGAGATTGAGAATATTATGTAGTATATTGTACTGATGATAGATTTTATCATTTATAGGATTACAGCTTTGTGCAAACTTTAGATGATCATTCCTCAGCCATAACGTCAGTAAGATTTTATCAAAGCCAAGGTGCGCTACAGATGGTGTCCTGTAGTGCTGACCGATCCATTATCTTTCGTAGTGCCACAGTGGTAAGTCTTCACCCCTATAAACTAATGATTGTTTCAGATAAAATAATATAGCAGCTATAGCTTGATAGAAGTTATCACTGTTATAGTTTTTAAATTAATGTATAGTAACTGAGAGCCTAATTTTATATATGTATTTCCTGTATGGTATTTTAATTTGTGCAACATCTCCTTTTCATGTTACTATTATACAGTAGGGCCCTGCTTTACGGCGTTCCGCTAATATGGCGATTTCAAATTATGACCAAAATTTGTTATACGGCTAGTGGTCTTTCAAATACGGCGCGCCCCACCCAGTTTGTTTACATTCTCCATGAGCACATCTCTCTATTATGTCTGGAAATTTTCCAAAATTCCAAATATTTAAGTTATTGTGTATTTTATATATAACTGATAATTATACTTATGTGCTTGTACCTAGTCTTACACACTGTAACATGCAGCACTTCCTGGTCTTCATACAATCATTATATACATTAATCCTCATAAATATTCTCTATCCATCTTCCCAGCATATAAAAATTGACATAAATATGAGATTTGTTTACCAAGCGGTTGGTGGGAGGGTCGGAAGAATTACGTTTTCTCTAATCAAACACCAGTAACTTAACTAGAAATTTATTCCTTTCGTATGCCTTCACTCTTCTATAGCTTTTCACGACCCTTGTGGGTTTAACGCTTCTTTTTATTATGATTATAATAATAACAACTTGTAATAATAATAACTTGTAATAATAATAACTTGTAATAATAATAATTTTTAATAATAATAATAATTTTTAATAATAATAATAATTTGTCAGAGCATCATTCCTTCTAAAAATTACATGAGAATGGAAGTGTTGGTCTATATTTATTCTTCTGTACCACTGTGGAGACAACTTGCACACAATGTAAGGTGTTTGTATGAAGGTGTATGAACCATAACCAGACGGTTTGTTTACATAAGTACAGTGGACCCTCCCTTTTCGTTGATCTCCGTTATCGCCGATTTCGGTTTTAGCCGAGTTTTTTCGTCAAAATATTGGCTCTGTTTTTATCGATTTCCTCCGTTTTCGTCGATGGTACGGAACCTGTCCAAAGTTGCCTCCCACACATACTCAGGCAGTGTCATGTTGTTTCTCGGTGAGTGAACTTATCCTCTGGGGTCATACAAAACATTTTGTAATAATCCATTGTTTTTGGCACTTGTTTATTGTGTGTGACTGCTAAATAAGCCACCATGGGCCCAAAGATAGCTCCTAGTGTCAGTCCTTTGGTAAAGAAAGTGAGGAACACCATAGAATTAAAGAAAAAAATTGTAGCAAAGTACCAAAGTGGAGTCGATAAAGGCTATAGCGCCAGCCAGCGATAAAGTGTAGCATTAACAGTGTAGCAAGTAAGTTAAGCGATAGAAAAATGACGACACCAAACTTAACTCCTCCATTGTTGTTTGAGGTATATAGGGAGCACTGAGACCAATGCCTCCCTCTACCACCATCTCTAAGGTATGTGTAAATATTTCTTATTTATAAAGTGTGAATATTTCTTATTTATAAATTAAAGTGTAAATACAGTGGAACCCCGAGTTTCGGCCATAATCCGTTCCAGGAGCTATGCCTAAAGTCGAAGCGGCCGAAAGTTGAAGCAATATTTCCCATAAGAAATAATGGAAATACAATTAATCCGTTCCAGACACCCAAAATTATTCAGAAAAAATACATTTTGTAAAGAATAACTATAGTTTTACATACACAAAATAATTATAAACACAGTAGACCGTCATTTAACACAAGTTTATCTGGCACGATTTGGGTATAGCACAATTGAAGAATTGCGGCATATTTTTATGTAACACTACGTAAAATTAACTTTACATTGTTAGCAGAAGGGGAAAAAAATTTGAGCGCGTGGTCGCCCGCGGTGGGTTATGCCATTGAGTCAATGGGGGAGACCTACTGCCACCCTCACCCACCCACACCAACCTCCCAGCCTGCCCCTGCCACCACCCTACCATCCCAGCATTCATACTTAGTAGGTGTACAGTCCCTCTTCTCTGCTACAACTTGTGATTGTGAATTGTGTTTTGATCTTTTAATTACTATATCTTGTATCTGCCAAGCAATCATGATGCCACTTTGAGTGTTGCTCAAAGTGGCAAGAAAAGGTATAAGCATTTAAGTCTTAGAATTAATGAAGAAAACAAAGATAGACAAGACATAACCTGTGGTCGTAATGAAGTGTTACTTTTTACACATAAAAAGAGGTAAACATGAGTTTGTGTGACTGACTTACTGACTAACTGAATCACTTACTGACTGACTTGACTGAATCACTTACTGACTGACTTGAATGAATCACTTAACTGACTGACTTGACTGAATCACTTACTAACTGACTTGACTGAATCACTTACTGACTGACTTGACTGAATCACTTACTGACTGACTTGACTGAATCACGTACTGACTGACTTGACTGAATCACTTACTGACTGACTTGACTGAATCACTTACTGACTGACTTGACTGAATCACTTACTGACTGACTTGACTGAATCACTTGACTGACTTACTGAATGACTTAAAGTTAGACACTCAGTACAATTATCGACTTCAGTACCAGAACCTCTACCATCCACCTCAGCCCAGTAGGGCCACAGCATAACTCTCCACTCTCTTCACAATCATCCACAAACACAAGCACCCACAATTTAAAGTAAGAAATACTATTATTTCTATTACATTTGTAATCTTAAGCAGTAAAAACAACATAATACATCACAACAATGAACTACAATTACATATTCACTTTTATTTTTGTAAGATGTGGAGGCCTAAAAAAAAGTTGTTTGCTTTTTTGGGGCTTTCAGGAAAGTAACCCTATTTTTCCTATAAGTTCTTCAGTTTATCTAACACGATTTTACCTAACACTGCGTTTTCAGAAACATAACTATCGTGTTAAATGACGGTCTACTGTATATATTATCATGTATCTCTCTCTCTTCCGCTCCATTGAGTACATTTTCAAAACTTGAAGGCGTTCCCAGTAATTTAGGTGCTTTACTGGCTCAGTGTGAGCCATAAATGATCTCTGTATTTGTTCCAGCTCTGATATTTCACCTGCTTTGAACAGGGCCGTCAGCACTGAGCAATATTCTAAATGAGGGAGCACTATTGATTTGAAGAGTATCACCATCGGCTTTATTTTCCTTGTTTTGAAAATTCTCAATACCCACCCCATCATCTTCCTGGCTGTTGTGATCTTTGTCTTGTTATGGTCTTTAAAAGAAAGGTCAGCTGACATAATTATTCCCAGGTCTTTTACGTGTTTCTTTCATTTTATTTGGTGACCCTTTTGAGTTTTGTATATAGTGTTTCTTTTGAGTTCTTCATTCTTTCCATACCTAAGCAGCTGGAACTTATCACCATTTAATGTCATGTTGTCCACTGCCCACTGGAAAAAACTGCTTATTCTTTTCTTCTTTCTTTCAACAAGTCGGCCGTTTCCCACCAAGGTGGGGTGGCCCAAAGAGAAAAACAAAAGTTTCTCTTTTTAACTTTAGTAATATATACAGGAGAAGGGGTTACTAGCCCCTTGCTCCCGGCATTTTAGTCGACTCTTACGACACGCATGGCTTACGGAGGAATAATTCTGTTCCACTTTCCCATGGAGATAAGAGGAAATAAGAACAAGAACTAGTAAGAAAATAGAAGAAAACCCAGAGGGGTGTGTATATGCTTGTACATGAATGTGTAGTGTGACCTAAGTGTAAGTAGAAGTAACAAGACATACCTGAAATCTTGCATGATTATGAGACAGAAAGAAGACACCAGCAATTCTACCATCATGTAAAACAATTACAGGCTTTTGGTTTACACTCACTTGGCAGGACGGTAGTACCTCCCTGGGTGGTTGCTGTCTACCAACCTACTACCTAGAAAACTGCTTATATCTTCCTGTAATTTTTCAGTGTCCTCTACCACAGTGACTTTCATGCTTATTTTTGTGTCATCTGCAAATGATGATACAAAAGTGTGATGGGTGTTTTTATCTATGTCTGCTATAAGGATGAGAAACAGCAGAGGTGCCAGGACAGTGCCTTGGGGCACTGAGCTTTTGACCTCGCTGATGCTGGATCTTGCTCTGTTTACTACTACTTTTTGTGTTCTGTGTGTTAGGAACCCGAAAATCCATCTTCTTACCTTCCCCGTAATAACCATGGCATTTGTCAAACGCCTTTGCAAAATCTGTGTAAATCACATCTGCGTTTTGGTCTTTCGAAGATTTTTATGATGTGAGAAGTTAGGGCTACTGGTCTGTAATTTTTAGCTAGTGCTCTACTACCTCCCTTATGCAAAGGAGCTATGTCTGCACTCTTTAAGGCCTCCGGTATTTCACCTAGATCTAAGCTCTTTCTCCAAAGAGTACTGAGGGCTCGTGCTAGTGGTACTTTGCACTTCTTTATAAATAGAGCATTCCATGAATCTGGTCCAGGTGCTGAGTGAGTGGGCATGTTGTCCATTTCTTTTTCAAAATCTATGGGATTTGTACTAATGTCAGTTAGTTGGTCTGCGTGACATTCTGCTGGAGTGAAACATATTTCTGCATTTTCTACCTTGCTGTCATTCAGTGGGTTACTGAACACCGACTCATACTGTTCTTTTAGGATTTCACTCATTTCCTGTTCATCGTCAGTATATGAGTCTCCTCTCAATAGTGGTCCAATTCTACAGCTTGAGCTTGATTTGACCTGAGCGTCGGTAAGATGGGGGAGGAAGAAGGATGGGTAAGGATGGAAATTAGGAAATAGGTGGGAGGGGGGAGGGGGAGGTTAGGGTTGTAAAGGTAAGTGGCCTATCCATTTTGGCGCAACATAATAAGTGTGTGGGTATGTAGAGTTATACATAAGTAAATTTTATGAGGAGGATATGCCTTCAGCCCATCAGTTGCATACAGGTATACTGCTGTATCACAGCATGCTACTGAGTTGGAAGAATGCATACTATTTGTAGTAATTTTTTTTTTCGGGCAAGGCTGCTGCAACAGGTGGTAGTTGCTGGGCTTTCGATGTTGATGGTGGGTAGCCCGGAGCTGGTCGAGCAGTTTCTGTTGCAACAGGTGTTGGTTGCTGGGCTTTCGATGTTGTTGGTGGCTAGCCCGGAGTTGTTCAAGCAGTTTCTGAGGTGGTGTCCTAAAATAGGAAGTTCGTAGGTGTTACAATGTTAGTTGTAAGATGTAGTTTGAAAAAGGTAGGTCACCCATAAATGGGAAGTATTTATCTATGTTGTTGAACGTAGACTGGGTCTGGTGGTATCCACTCTTCTGGTTCGACGGGGAGATCACTCAGGATTCTTGGTCGTGGGTAGTTGTCATTGTGAATGTAGCGCCTAACTCTTTGCTGCAGAGTCATTCTTTGGGTTCGGTGGGGAGGTGTGGTGATGACATAGTCGGTTGTGTTTACTGGTTGGGGGGTTTTCTCAATCAGGTACATATAGTTCTTGCATGTCATATAGCTGTCTTTTCGCTAGTTTATCTATCCTTACATTAATTGCAGCGATTTCTTGTTATACATGTAGGTCTTCAATTCTGATTCTGTCCCTTAATCTGGTCCTAGTGATAAAGCGGAGGGCTTTGTTCTTGACTCATTGGAGCTGCAGCCTGTTGGTTTTAGTTGTTAGTGATAGGGGTACACAAGGGTATTCCAACAGAGGTCTGATCATCATCTTGTAGAGGTGCTTCTTGATGTGGGGGGGCTTCTTTGAATCTGAATAGTTGGCTGAGGCGGGCTTTAGCTAGGTTCACTTTATTTAGAGATGTGAGAAGTGGAGTTAAGTAATCTGTCGATCTCATATCCCAGGATTTTGTTAGGGTTTCTGATATCGACCCGTGATCCTTTATGGAGATACCTCCTTTGTCTTCTATGGTTGATGGGAGACAGCCAATGGTGCTAATGAGGACTTTTTCTGGGTTAGTTGTGATTCTCCACTTTTTCTCCCAGTTAGCTGTTCTTCGTAATTCCTCATTCATTTTCGCTATTACTCTCCTGTATTTTGTTGCACCTGTTATGGGGGCGGATGACACTACATGGATCACATCGTCTGCAAATTGGGTGATGATGGTGTCATTATGTTCTGGTTGCGGGAGGTCATTTACATAGATATTGAAGAGTATGGGGCTAAGGCATGAGCCTTGTGGTACGCCAGCTGTTGGGGTGAATGGTACTGCAGATTTGCCATTAAAGTTGGGGATGATGCTTCTGTCTGTTAGGAAATTGAATATGAGCCTGAGAAAGGTCCAGTTGTGGTCTGGTAGATCGGCAAGTTTGAATATAAGCCCATCGTGCCAGAGGCTGTCGAAGGCTTTGTGAACGTCCCTCGTTGCAATTAGGGCCAGGTTTCCTTGATTCCTCAGGCTATCAGCAGCATCATAGATGATGTTGATAGCATGCTGTGTTCCACGGTGGGACCTGAAACCAAACTGTTTTTCGGAGAAGAGGTGATTGAATTCAATGTAGTAGTTCAGTCTATTGGAAATTATTTTTTCGAAGACTTTGCCAGCGACTTCGAGTAGAGAGATAGGTCTGTAGTTTTCTGGGTTACAGGTGTCCTTATTGGGTTTTGAGATGAAGATCATCTTAGCTGTTTTGAATGATGTAGGGAAGTGGCCAGACGCCATGATAGCATTTAAGATGTTTAATAGGGACATCTTGCAATTACGGGGTAGGTATTTTATCTGTTTTACTGTTATGCCTGAGGGGCCAGGGGCCTTATTTCTCATTCGTCCAATGACTTGGGTCATTTCCTTAAGGGTGATTGGCCTTGTGAGAGGGTGCTCGGGTTCAAGAGAGGATGTATCAATTGTTGGTATTGGATGGAAGTCTTCCCCGTTTTCGTCATGCCACTGATTGACCCACAGGTAGTGGTTGTTGTTAAATCTTCTGCTGAGATTGTGAGAGAGAATTTTCTTCCACACTATTCTACAGGTAGTTCTGAGCTTGGATTTTGCATAGGAATAGAAATATTTTGGGTTTCTTGCAATTTCCTGTGTGGCCCTTTGTTCCCTTTGTACTTCTGTTAGGTATGACATCCTAAGCTTTTGCTCTATTTCAGTGATGTCTCGGCTAAGCCTATCTTTCCTCTGTTGCAGCATACAGTGGAACCCCGAGTTTCGTAAACTCCGGAAATCGTACATTTATGTAAGTATAATATTAAGTGCTTGTGGAAAAGTATTTTTGGGGGTCTGAAATAGACTAACCTACGTGACATTTTTTCCTTAAGGGGGTAAATTCGTTCGGTAATGGCACTTGAGCAGACTTCAGGAGTGAAGTTTTTACGAAACTCGGGGGTCCACTGTATTTGTGTTTTTCAGCAATTTAGTAACCTGTTTTCTTCTTCTGTACCATCTCCTATGCTCTCTCTCTATATCTGATTCTTCTGGGTTTCCTCAATGGTATGTGTTTCATACATAAATTGTATGCTTCTGTATTCATCTTCTCTAGGCACTTGTTGGGATTTAGGGCGCTCATCTCTGATTCCTAGCCTATATCTGATAGCTCTTGGTTTATTTTTTCCCAGTCAATTCTATGGTTGTTAAAATTAAACTTACTGAACATCCCTCTCTAACATCAGTGACTTAGTTCTCTAACCCTGAGTTGATACTTGTTTGAACTTCTATGATGTTGTGATCGGAGTTTATTGTTTTTGTAACTGTTATATCTCTGATTAGTTCCTCGTTGTTTGTGAATATCAAATCCAGGGTATTTTCATTTCTAGTGGGATCAATTATCTGTTGATTCAATGAGTACTTTTCACAAAGCCTCATTAGTTCCCTGGTATGTGCCTGTTGAGCCAGAGTGCTTCCCGGAGCTATTTCTGGTATAACATTACGTTGCGCCATTTTACATGAGGGAGATTAAAATCTCCAAGGAGTAAAATATTTGGTGTGGGATTTTCTAGCCTATCCAGATAGCTATCTATCTTCCTTAACTGATATGTGAATTCCTCAGCAGTTGCTGATGGTGGTTTGTATACTAGGATAATTACCAAATTCCTATTTTCAACTTTTATGCCGAGGATTTCTAATATGTATATCATTCATAGAGTTCGGCACTTCTGTGCAACAGAAAGTATCTTTTACATAGAGTCCTACTCCTCCCTGTGACCTATTAATTCTATCACATCTATCTTCTGTAAGCCGTGCATGACGTAAAAAGGTGATTAAAATGCCAGGAGCAATGGGGCAAGTAACTTCTTCTCATGTATAAATTACTAAAAATAAAAAGAAGAAAATCTTTGTAAAGCTGGGATGTTTGAAGGTGCGTGGATGTAGTGTAGATGATAAGAGATGATTGCCAGTGTTATGAAGAAAAGGAAGTTGGATGTCCTAGCTGTAAGCAAAACAAAGCTGAAGGGGGTAGGAGATTTTCAGTGTTGTGAAATAAATGGGATTAGGTCAAGAGTATCTGAGAGTTAGATCTATGGAAGAGGTAGCAATAATTTTGAAGGATCAGTTATGGAAGAAGAGGTAATATAAATGCATAAATTCAAGGATGCTGTGGAGTAAAATAAGGGTTGGATGCAAAAATAGTGGGTTATAATAAGTTTTTATGCACCTAGAGAGAGAGAGAGAGAGAGAGAGAGAGATATATATAGATATATATATAGAGATAGAGATATATAGATAGAGATATAGATAGAGATATATAGATAGAGATATAGAGATAGAGATATAGAGATAGAGAGATAGAGATAGAGATAGAGAGATAGAGATATAGAGATATAGAGATAGAGATAGAGATATAGATAGAGATAAATAGAGATAGAAGATAGAGAAAGAGAGAGAGATAAAGAGAGAGATAAGAGATAGAGAGAGAGAGAGAGAGAGAATAGAGATATATAG